>CM040179.1:32526291-32761291 GCA_022606695.1 Vaccinium macrocarpon | reverse complement strand
ACTTAACGATATCAGATTGAGTTGATTTTTGGAACACTTGTAGTACTTGACGAGCTCTACGCAATGGACGACTCTGATCGTCAGAACGGTACCGGCTCGGTGCCAAAATAGGCTTACACAGCACGCTGCAGAGTACGGGGCTGAGCAGCACCCCTTGTTCGGTATGTCTAGTGGGGCGCAAGTCCAAATTAAGGAGGTGTTTGTGTTTGTCTGGTTGGATTAATTAAACGCCAAAAAGGAGTCTGTTTAATTTGTACTCCACTTGTGTCCCAATTTGAACCTGTTACTTTCAATTCGCCACAAAATCTGCTCCGGGATGTATTGGCAAGTCAAAAGAGGAAAATTTGGTGCATTTTTATTTTATTTTATTTTATTTTCCCTTCGTTCCATAATCGAAATTTGAACACAAAAGTAGGGAAAAACTATATTGAAGTTCAATAAAAGTATATCATTTTATTTCAGAAACAACTGTAATTTTGAAAAGTTACATATTTTTAAAGAAAAAGAAGAAAGATGAATTTCCGTTCCAACAAAAAAGAAAAAGAGGGACGCATATTTTTCCACGTAAGAAGATTCTTTTCATATACAATAGCGACTATCATTTAGGAACGGAAACATTATTTTGAAAGGAGGAATAAGTAAATGAGAGAGTTCGAAGTGTAATATGATAGTTGAAGAGTTGATGACGAAGGTTAAGAATTATTGCATGTGCATGTTACGAGTCACAGATTGACACATGTCATAACTGCTTAGCCATCATCACGATGACGTATGAAGGACACGGTTACGTGCACATGGCTCGGCATGAGCTAGTCACACACGGTAACCGCCTTGGATGACGTCATCCATGATGTGTCGGCTGAACTGCCTTCTGCATTCCTCACGAATCACTTCGGATTTATCCAACCGGCTTGAGTGACTTATTTGGATTGATCTTGTCTCGACCGAGATGCTCACTCTTGCCAATTCATAACGTCTCAGCATAGCTCCATTGGGCTTGGATAATGGTTCGGCCCGTCTTGCTAAGTGATGGGCTTTATTCCGCTTGATGACTGTGCCTTTGGTCCGAACCAATCTTGACCATATGATTGTTATATTTTGGCCCACTACAATAGGTACAGAATCGGAATACAAATATGTATCGTAGGATACACCATAGTATCATGAGAATTCTATACAATAAAAGAAAGATACGGGATGACATACGTATGTTGTATCATCATCAAATTTTAACAACAATACTTAATCTATTAGGTGGAAACATCCTAATAATATATCAAGTTATTACTAATTCCATTCTTAAGTAATGCGAGATAGTAATCATTAACATCCCTCTCATGTACCATTGTATTTGAGGACTGTCACAAAGATCAATCTTGACCATATAATTTAAAGTTTCTCATCGCGTAGTCTTTCTGCTGGGTCTGTCATCATGGGTTTGGTTTGTGATTTTTATTTTTATTTTTTTATGTAAAGTGCAATGGGCATATATTCAGATACCATATAAAAACTTTATATCTATTTCAAAATCAATTGACAATAATCGAAGAGAGCTCTTGTGTTGGAAGAGAGCCGGGTTTTGATACGCTTTTATACATGATACATATATAAATTATAATGCTTTCATTTTCATCAAAGGTGGCCATTATCCTTGTAGAAAAGCAAATGTAATCACTTTCTTCAAAGTTGTGTGTTCATCTTTTTGTCTGTTCAATGACTACAATCTATTTCTTGGTTTCCTTTGCGTGGAGGATTATTTTGGACACCTGTCCTTTTTCATGTAATAAAAGAATACTGAACATGTACACAAACTATAAATCTATAACAACTAAATTCGTTTGCAAAAAGAAAAACTAAATATTAAATTATTTTGGTTAACCAAGCTTCTATTTTGGATTCGAACTGATGGAACAATATCGATAACCCTTTAGGTTTGAACATGCAATGAAATAACGTCCATAACTTTAATTTGTTGTAATTAATATACCTTATAAATGTACTTGCTAACATTCCTATCGTCTGAAAAAAAAAAAAAAAAAAAAAAAAAAAGAAGCCATTGTGATTACCATGTACTATCTCCGTGAAGTTAATTGAACCTCCCCCAATATGCTTTTTTCGGTTGTAAAAGAAATTATATTTGTCACAAGATTTAAAAAATAAAATCAATTCAATAAGAAAAGAAAATTATTGAGAGAGCTTAGAAGAGTGCATAATACACCTATATTACTCCTACTCGTAAACTCTCAACCTACCTGTCCCCCTTGCGAATGCTTATCTTTCTTACAAGCAAAAAATTAAACAACAGGAACAACAAGAAAAAAAAAGTACTTACTACCGATACCACAACCAAACACCACCCAAAAGCTTCGAACAAAGATATTCCATTCCCGCGATACTGTTGAAATTAGCCCTTAAACAGCACATGAGGAAGTCCAAGTGTACGGACATACTGTAGGTTGCGGGATTGCTGTTGTGTAGCCTCTGCACAGCTATTGTTGCCCATAATCACAGCCGTCTACAAGTGTTTTTAATGATTCGGGTTGAAAACAAATTGTTCGCGCAAACAATTCTTCTTTTTTGTTTGAAATCTGGGTTGTTCATCCAAGCAACGGATGACCCAGATTGTGCACAACAGCGATTGTGCAAGGCTGCACAATAGCAAACCCAGGTCCCATACTGTAGACTTGTGGAGTTATCTTTCCAAAAACAACTATTTTACGCCAAGGGAAGTTGTTTGAGTATTTATTGGTATCCAAATAACTTGATTTTTATAAATAAAATGATGAAAAAAATGCAATTTGAGAAATAAACGACATGAAGCATTTTTTCAATGACTTTCATTTAAAGATTATGAGGTAATTGAACCAAGTCTTCATTCTGTTTACAAAGCCCAAGAAAAACCCTTAGTTTAAGTTTAAAATCTTTTTCGTATTTTGGCAATGAATGTGCAACATGCATGTAATACTATTACTCATCAAACACTCCACCCCTTGTCTAAATCATGGTTTTGCCATTGAAGCGTGTTATGAATTAATTCTTGTGAAAAAAAAAAAAAATTGATTTCACATATTATTCGAATCACTTGCATCAAAAAAGATACTTCTATACGTAGCTCTATTTTGCGTTATTTTAGCCGTAGGATATTGATTAAAATTATTAAGCCCTTGTTCGTTTCCTTGTTTAGTTTTAGTTTTAGTTTCGATGATATCATCATTTCTCTCTCTATCTCTCTCCACTCATTACACATGTTGACATCATCAAAACTAAACTAAACTATCTAACCAAACACAGCCTAAAAGTCTTTTTGTGGTATTCTGTTGCTGCAATTATAGAAAATTAAAGGTACAACTAGTAATAAGAAAAGGCCAATGATCGACGATGCTTCTAGAATACTTAAAGGGTCATGACAATAAAAAAATAACATGTGCAACGACGATATTTTTTTGACACAACTACAAAATTGATTAAAGTACTACTGTAGGATATTGATTAAAATTATTAAAATTCTTTTTGTGCGATTCTGTTGCTGCTGCAATTTTAAAGAGAACGATCGATGACGCTTCTAAAATAATTAAAGGGTCAAGACAATTTAAAAATAACAAGTGCAACGACGATATTCTTTACTCTTTAGACACAACTATACAAAATTGCGCAAGGACCACATTAAAGTACTTTGTAGTACTGTTCAACCCAAAAGTAACGCACAGTAGTTACCAAATCTTTTTTACATGTTGACACTTTAGAACATAGTTGAACATTATTTTGAAGTTTTAAAGGGAGAGGGAGGGAGGAAAAACATGGTGTATACAGGTGTTTAATTCACATGATATGTTTGCCAGTGAGGGAACATGAACATAAAAATGTCTTTCATAAAGATCTCAAATTACTAAAATTAAAAGAGTGAGAATTAAGCGAGCGCAACTAGCATAGTAATAAGGATTCGGGGCTGTAGTGAATAAACTCATTACACTCCTATAATGAGTCATCACAATCGTCTGTTCGATAATCAACGATCCGATTAAAAGTAATTATCCTATATGTAAAACACTTATCTTTTATGTGAAATAATTCAGACTGTTGATTACCGAACGGACGACTACTGTGGTGGCTCACTAGAGGGTTTAGGGAGTTTACTCGGTACAACTTACAAGCCCCCAGTCCCAGCAGAACAAAGAAAAGATGGACGAAAATCATTTTGTAATCCATTGCTTTATGATTGACGAAGTGGAGAGAGAAAAAGCACAAAAAGAATATCTACCTCCAAATCTTTTTTGCTTTAATTAGTAGAAACTTTTGCAGAGGACAAAAGGGAAGAGGGGCCAGCTACCAGCTTTGTTCGGTTTAGTTTTTGAACTCAGGTTTTTGGGAGTAATGAGTAGAGAAAGATAAAAAAAAAAAATTATTAGAGACCATGTAGGGCGAGTCATCAAGAACAAACTGAACAAGGTGACTGCAAGTTTATGATGGCATTATTATAAGCATATACATAAGCTAAAAGTGGAGGAAAAAAATCTGATATATTCTTTCCGTCTCATTTTATTTGTTAATTATTTTTTTGTCAAAAAAATTGATGTAATAGGTGTAATAATGATGTTTTTCTTTAATAAGTTAGAATTATAAAACTACACACTTAAAAAGCACGAAGAGAGTATGTCTTTGTCAAAAAATAATTCCATTATAAGAATTTAGAGTTACCATATGTAGAACCTATATCAAAGACAACCCCAATGAGACATCCATGCCATTAAAACCAAAGTATGTTTATTGATCAATATGAACTAAAATAATGACACGCAAACTGTTTAATTATCATTGTTTAATTGTAAAAAGCATAGGGCTCCAATTGACTATTGAGCTAAGGCCCCTAAATGGCGAGCCCTTTGAATACTATTATAACTTTCTCAGAAATTTCTTGTACCGATAAACCCATAAAAGAAAATATATTGTTTTTCTTCACTTAAAATTTTCTCGAGAATAATTTTTGCACATCAATTTCTTGACAAGTGACGGAAACTATAGAGAAGACGTATACATCCTTTTCTAAACCGCAAGTTTAGATCAGGAGATGTATTCAATACCGGGCGGATGGATCATGGAAGGAGAGAGAGTGACGAAGCCATCATATATCTAATTTTTCCGAATAATCTCATTTTATTATGTATATTTTAGTAATGAAATTTTGTGTTTTTTCTCACTAAAATCATATAATAGTTTTTGCATTATATTTCTTTTTCCAGGTTTCCATGGCATTTTTCTTTGCGTTAATTCAGTCGTCTTTTTTAATTTCTTCTTTTTATCATGATCTAAAACAGACTAGAGGAAAGCCCATTCCAGACGTTGTTACAGTGAATGGGGCTGGTTTTTAAAGCCCATTCGTCGTTGTGGATTGGGCTGGTTTTTAATTATCAAAACGACATTTAAAGAATTTAGAATCATTACTAAAGAGACGTAAATTCACATCTAGAATCTCATAATCCAGCTGTGGAGTTCATCATGCATCTGTCAAAGAACAATAAATTGCAATCATCCATTAATTGACTAAATTAACAGGGAAGAAAAAATAACAAAAAAATCATTATATAAAAGAACATTTTCATATCAAAATCAAACACTAGAAAAAGTTTCATTTTCTAAAAAATGTTTTCCATAAATAAAAAAAACGCCTTCCGGCCGAAACTAACGGAGCCTTAATCTACTCGGATCACACCAAATTGTCAACTCGTACAAGTTTATTTAGGAATAAGCAAGACGCAATTTTTCATGGTTTTTGCTGTAACAATCTATCCAAGCGTCGCAATCACAATGTCACTCCACTCCATATGTTTATTTAGGCCCAAAAAAGCTGCCGTGTCACTTGGGAAAATTTTTCAATGCCGGTAGGGTACCATTAGGCAGTACCCTATAGCGCATCCGAGTCATCCATCCGTGTTTTGAACGGCCCGGATGTGCCGGTGGCATTTTTGTAAATCTGGGGGTGTTTTTAATCCTACAGATTTAGGCCGTCCAAAACACAAAGGTTTTGAGCAAGTCAGTAATTTGGGAAAAAGGCTATACTCCATATGGAGAGTGTTATATAGTCTGTCTCAAGCATTTGATTATCCACTCTTATTTAGGCATTGCTCTCTAGGCTGATCGGTTACTCTAAATTTTACCTGAGATATCGGTTTGGTTAAGCACAATGTAACTAGTTTACACGTATCCATTGAGTTTCGACTGTGATCACCCCTAGGTTTTGTTTAAAGCATGATGATGTACTAGTTCGCGCGTCTTGAGTTATAATCATAATTACCACTGAGTTCGATTGTGATCACCCATCAAAGAGAGAAACCCTTCTCTGCTTATATCCAAGAGCCGCCTTTCCAAGGTGTTTGGAGTAGATCCATCCGTCGGTGTGCCTCACATTGAGCTTCCTCTTCCTTGTGCTCTCCCATCAGTAAGTTAGGTACTGCGGCACAGTTGTTCACAGATTGAGTAATGGTACTTTCCGTTATATTAAAAGCATGCTGTGTGTGGTGAGGAAAACTACCCATGGTGGAAGCTTGGCAGATGCAAGGCCCCAGAAAATTGCAGATACACCATCAGCCTTTGATTACGAAATGTAACTGAAAAACAGGATGCATGAAGAGTCAGTTAAACATGATGAACTTTTGAATATGAGAGGACAATATCTACTCAGGTTTACTCTGAAGGGCATACTAATTCATCATCGTATGTCATCATTATTTTTGCCGATGACTTCAACATAATCTGCAACAAGATATACTGAGTAGAAGCGAACTTGAAACTGATTATTGAGATTAAGGTCTGGTCTCCACCGTCTGTATCTTCCCAACAAAAGTTGTATAAAAGAACAAATGGCATTAATTACACCGCTTCAAATTGTGATTAACACCACAAACAGGTTCTCCCTTTAATATTTCAATGAATCACAATTTGTTACCATAGCAGGACTGGTTCATTAAATAACAGAAGGTCCACATGATCACCAAGGATTAAGGCAAAAATATCGGGTGTTTCAGCAGAGACTACTAACCTGAATCTCAAGCTAACCTAGATTTTGTATGGAATTGCCATTTGGGACTACCATCAAGGCATCAACATAAAACCCCACTCCAGCATCAACCCAACGACCTCATCAACTCTGCCACCACCAACCACCAGCACAAAATGTTTGGATTTTTCTCATTTGTACACATGTCGAATTGTGTTTTGGCTAATTTCACATCCAAAATTTATTTATCTGCTTATACAGCCAAGCACTGTTGCACCCAGGATCTAAAATAATGTCACAGAATGTCTCGTGAACACTCTTATTTTCCTAATTGCAGGGGTACTTTGTAGCAGTTACCCAAACTTGGGAATAGACAATAATACGAGCTACTTCAATGACAAGAACTACCAACAGCAAATTCATGATAGTTTGGCTGAAAATTCAAAGACAATATTGGAAGCTCAGGTTTTCTGTGTCCTGCAAAAACCACAAGAACATATATCTTTCTCATATAAATGGTTAATTGGTTATCTTTCTATTTCGTAAAGTTACTTCTGGAAAATACACATAATTTCTTGTCACTTTCATGCTAACTCGAAATCAAAAATTAAAATTATTCATAATACTCCTGAAAATATTTCATCCTAGTCAAATGCATGCATTTTTTCCTTTCACCTCACTTTCTACCATTTTCACTTTCCATCATCATATTTATCTGTAATCAAACCAACCCTTTGGGCCAAAGAATGTATCTAAAGTTTTATTTTTAAAGCTATGGCTTCAATGTCATTGTGTAGGGACCTTGAACAGGCAACTTGACATATGCTACTGGAAATATATAAAGGATAATACAGATCTGGTCTTTGCAAGTGACTAAACCCACGGTGCTCATGGGATTAGGTTTGCTATAAGCCTATAACCATAAACACATGTACCAGCAATTGTAACTCTCTCACATGAAGTTTGTGGGTTTCACAGGCTAAAAGTGGGTGCCAATAACACAAGTGAGAGAGTCTAGAACAATTGTTGGTAAGAGTATTGTAACTATATCTTTTCTCCTAGTGGGATGATGATTGCGACAGTGATGGGATCTGGTCTACACTGAGAAATCAGGAGACAGAGACCGTCATGAAGATCCAAACAACATGCTTCCAGAAGAAGTCGTTGAGAAATCAGTTGTAAACTCTTTTACAACCAAAAACCATACAAACTCCGTTGTGGTGGCTACTAATCAGGCAGATACCTACACTTGATTTTTTTCTGCTTTGTGGCTTACAATTTTCTGTACGGATAATTTTAACATACATACTAAATATATGTTGGATAAAAATGTTTTACCATGCTATGCAAAGCCAGGCAATAATATCCCACAATCAATTCCATCAAAGAAGTAGAGGTCTAACACAAAATTCGTTCTCAACTATGTTGCACGGACACGGGTGTGTGTATCGGATTCGGGTGTATATCCGAGGATCGGACACCTCAAATCTAAAAAACGAGGATTCGCGGATATGGATCCTAATTGGGATACGGGTGCGGAGATACGTCAAATAGTTAGAATTTTATATTAAATAATTGAATTTATATGTAAAATAATTAATTTTTTATTTAAATAAATAATCTCATATGTAAACTAATTAATATTTGTGGAATTTGTGAGAATAATCTTATTAGTTTAATGGCAAAATACAGTGGTACCCATGTTCCTATTTTAATAGCCGGCCACCCAAAAGTAAAGGGCCCACAATATGCTGCAAATAGACAAACCATATAATAATAGCTATTGGGTATAAAACCTATATATGATATGATGGCAGACAAGAATTGCCCACGACTTGTGCATTGGATGGCGTGGTGGGCCATGCCCACTTGAACAAGTTGACCTGCTGTATGCCACTCATTTTTGTTTACGAAATCCTTACACGAACCTCGTCCTCTCTTCGTCTTCTTCTTTCTTCCTACCACGCCAGAAGCAACCATGGCGAGAACAGGTACAGAATCTCTCTCTCTCTCTCTCTCTCTCTCTTTCTCTCTCTCTCTCTCTCTCTCTCTCTCTCTCTCTCTCTCTCTCTCTCTCTCTCTCTCTCTCTCTCTCTCTCTCTCTCTCTTAGTCTCTGCTTTGCTTGGTCGGCTTTTTTTTTTGCCGGATCCTTTTTTTTTTTTTTTTTTGCGGATCCGGTCGTATCCCTTTTTACACCCGTATCATGTCGTATTGACACGGGTGCGTCGCCTGAAAATGAAGATCCGTGTGTCACAGGTTCTCAGCACTGTCCAGCCTCTATGAATGAAGCATGCAGATTAATTCACACATTTTGTACCACCAATGCAATGATTGAAAACTCAACCCCTTTTGCTTGTGCTAAACTCTCACCATTCTAAATGGCTATGATTTAGTAATAATTTCTATGGTAATCATATTCAACCTAAGAAAATACTCAATCACACAGGCAGAAGATATCACATTTGAAAAAACTAGGGTGGAGAGGGCTCTAAAATAGGAAGAACTTGTCAAACTGTCATAGAGAAGAAATAGAATAGCACAAAGAAACAAAAACATAACACAAAAGAGAACTATCGTTTACCTGTGTAATCACCAGTAATCCTTGCAAGAGCAGCTCCCCCTTTCAAAATGGTGGAAGTGTTTTGTGTCCTTCAAAACAATTGCTCTTCTAGTCACTTGGGACACAGTCTTCATCCAAGAGTGACAATCTGCACAAACACGAAGATTATTCGTGATCCTAAGTGGTGTTTCAGATCCAGTGTGAATGAGTCCAAACATGGCTGCAAGTCGCTCACTATGTCCGCAAACCCAAACTTTCTTAATTTCATCATGAACATAATGTAGCACAACTCCAGTATCCGGTTCATATCCAACTCCTCTCATAGCTTCCATCAATTCACTCCACAACTTTTGATACTCCTCCGAACTACGAAATTCAACACCCCCACCAGCCACAAAAGTGTGTAACCTGTTTTTTATCTGAATCCAGCTGCATCCAACCTCTTTCTTGACACCACGCTTTTCCATCATCTCTCTCACCATCATAACACCCTCCCACTGTCCCGCATTTGCATAAATGTTCGATAGCATCACATAATTCACTGGACATTTTGGTTCCATCTCAAACAAAACCTTTGAAATTGCCTCTGCGAGAGGAATGTTGCCATAAAGGCGGCAAGAATTAAGTAATGAACCCCATATGCTACCACTAGGCTTCTTTCCCATGTTTTTCACTACTTGCAGTGCCTCCTTGAGTCTCCCTGATCTACCTAACATATCTACCAGACAAGCATAATGCTCTGCAGTTGGTGAGATTCCAAACTCGGTGCACATTCTGTTAAACAATGTCTGACCCTCTTCTGTGAGTCCCGTATGGCTGCAACCTGATAATAACGCAATAAATGTGACCATATCTGGGCTCAATCCAGAATCAAGCATCTCATCAAATAACTTCAATCCTTCTCCCATACGCCTGGCAATGGCATACCCATTAAGAACAGTATTCCACGACGTCAAATCTCTCCTCTCCATTCCGTCAAATATTCTCTTAGCGTAATTCACCACTCCACATTTCGCATACATGTCCATTAGCGAGTTTAACACAAACATATCTGGCCTGGCAACCGATTTCACCATTTGGGCATGTATCTCTTTTCCACTACAAAGAGCATTCATTCGAGCACAGACGGACAACATTGCTGTCAAACTAACCCAATTAAACCCCATTCCCTCTGCTTGCATCCTCCTAAAAGAATTAAAAGCCTCAAACAGCTGACCTCTCTTTGCAAACCCAGAAACTAACGAATTCCAAGATACAGTATTTCGTTCAGGCAAATCGTCGAACGACCGTAGTACATCCTCAAAACACCCACACTCCAAATACAACCTAAGAAGAGCATTGTACACAACCTGATCCGGTTCGTCCTTACTCTTAACAATCTGCCCATGAACTCCTCTACCAACCCGAAAATTAACCAATTCAGCACACGCTTTCAGAGCAGCCGAAAACGCGAAATTACCCGGTTTTACAAACTCCAACATATCAACATAAAGAGACAGCGCATCTTTCGAATACCCATTTCTCGAATACCCAATTGCCATCGAAACCCACACAGATTCATGAACGGTTTCCACTTCATCCTCATCGAAAACACGACGGGCCAAATCGATCCGATTGCAAACAGAGTAGAGCGTGATGAGTTTGGTTTTCAAGGTGGGGTTCTTGAGTAGTAGTAGATTTTTTGGGTGTGACCCGTTTTGGAGATGATTGTGGAGTCTCTGACCATGTTGTAAGGATTTTTTTGAGATACAGGCGTGGAAGAGGGCGTCGTAGGTTTGGAGATTGAGATGGGTTATTGGGTTGGATTCGATAAGCTGAAGGACCTCGTCTAATTTGCCTGAATTGGAGAGGGATTTGAGGGTTGAATTCAGGAGGGGTTTTTGGGCGGGGGGTTTGGTAAGTGATGTGGGTTTCAGGGTAGTCGGAACGGGTATGGCCATTGTTGCGGGAATGGGGGGAACTGACATGTCCTCTGTCTGGAGATAAGAGAGGGTACAGAGTCATACGGCCAATGAGGAAGAAGACCCCCTGTTTAATTCATTTGTTTGCAGCTCTAGGAATTTTTGTCCGGACTAGTAAAAAATTGGTTTTTGGATTTTTTATTTTATCTTTATTTAAATTTTTTTTTTTTTACATTCGTTAGTTTTGTATCAAGATTTTATGATTTCTGAATTTCTCTCGGTAATACAAATCTAACAAGTATAAATTTAGGGCCAAAACTCAAAAAAAATTTGAATAAAGACAAAGTAAGTGGATTATTGGCCAATAATCCACCTATTTTGGTTTTATTCAAAAAAATATTTGGTTTGACCATAAATTTATACTTGTTAGATTTGTCTCGTCGAGACAAAGTAAGTAGATTTGTCTCGTTGAGAGGAATCCAGAAACTACAAAATTTTCATGCAAAACTAACGAATGCAAAAAAAAATTGAATAAGGACAAATGAAAAAACCAAAAAACCAAAAACCAGTTTTTTATCTAAAAGGGGCCTAAATAACGAGCACAACATTTTTGTCCGAACTAAATTACGAGCACAACGACTAATTTTGTTGGCGAAAGTGTCATTAAAGATTGAGCAATGTTTCTTTTGGACTAACGTTGAAAGAGTTAATACTCCCTCCTTTTTTTAGTGTCGACGATTCCATTTTAAGCTATAACTATTCTACATAATCTATACTATCACCCTTGTAATTGCTCAGACAAACACCAGATGAGGGCAGGAAGATCATTAATGCGAATTTTCAATATCCGCCACAAAGAGCCTGTCATTGTTTGAATTTAATTTAATTGTGTCATTTTTTAATATGCCCTCTCCATTTTCGCTCTTTTATAGATACTTAACCTAGGTCACACGCATATTCAATAAGACCCTACGTTTCTAATCTCAATCTTTGCTCATGAGTCGTCAATTTTAATAGTTCAAGATGTATTTGGAAGACATTTTTGCGCTCCGGCACATGACTCATGATGGACATTATATAGCTATTATGAAATTTCGCAAAACCATAAATTTCTTTGCCACACCATACCGAGTCTATTTACACAGCACTTGCAATCCGTAATTAGGATCATGGACTCTTTTTTGCTAGAAATAATTCAAACCTGAGATGGCTTTTATATTTCCTTGTCACAAAAAAACCTTTAATATCTACGTCATATTTTGGGTAAATAAAAGAGATAAGAGCATCTACACCAGTTCCATTTTTGATAGAATTCCTTGCCATTTTCTCAGAAATGACAATAGAAATGGCAAATTGCATGTCACACCCACAATTCTAAAATTCTTTCAAATTTGGCGAATGTCAATTCCTTTGTCATATATAGGGCAAAGTTGTCATTTGAGATTGAAAGAGAGAATAAAAATAGAGAGAATGACGATGGCAAAATGACATACAAGTAGCAACCTTGCCATTTTGTTTTTGGTAAAATGACACTGTTTATTGTCCAAAAATTGAGAATGACAATGAAAAAATGGCATTCATCGGTATGGATTGTTAGGAATTGAATTCCACATTCAACCCACAATGGCCCCACAAATCTTGAAAACTATCGTCACAAAAATCACACAACACATGAAAACACTGCTTAATAAAAGAAAAACAGGAAAGACAAATAGATATCCGTGGAAAACCTCAATGCGAGAAAAAATCACAGGAGCCACATCATCAATCTACTATAATGTAGAATCGATGCAATATAAATAGTTTGTGCCATTGGGGCTACACCCCGAGCTGGACTTTTGTTGAAGGTTATCTGCATCTCCAACATGCATGCTCTAAGGAGCTGACTGTCATGAACCCAGGATGAACAGGCTCATATTGACCAGACAACTTGCCATTACAAAGTCCACTATTTTGGGTCAGGTTAGGCTTTTCCTCACACAAGAAACTAGCAAATTGGAAAAACAAACAGAATTATTCCACATTTCAGTCCCGTGTAACGAAAAAAGAGAGGAAAGATTTATACATCCTGGTGTTCAAATTGTTTGTTTTAGGAAACTGTAAAACACTATAACTGCTGTAATATTCACATTATTCAATCTGCCACAACACTATTTTCTTTGCCTCCAAATTTTCTGTAACTCTGTTACCAAAATGAATAACCCTCTGTCCCTTTTCACAGAATTCTTTGCCAAAAAAGGACATTGGAAAAGAATTGAGTTCTATACATTTAGTAAAGAATGCAGTAGAGATTAGTGATCACCATCACAAAAAAGCCTCTCCGAGATTTTGGAAAACTAAGACGAGAGAATGGATTCCAACATATTCTGGTGCTGGAGAGGGACTGCCGTCAAGATATGCCTCAACTTAACAGGTTGCAACTTTTGTAGGAACCCCTTCAGTAATTTGATCATTCGGTTTACAGTTTGCTCTGTTGCTAAGTTGTTACCAGCCCACAGAACCTACAGACCAAAAATGATCAAAATGTCCAATATTTGTGAGGAAATGTACAGCATGAGGATCAAGAAAAGTGAAGAGCTCAAGTCATGCATCAGATGAAAAATTTAAACCATGAGCAGCAGAATAGTATGAATCTTTATATCTCAGATCTCCACTAAACCGAGAAACAAGAAACTAATTCAGAAAGAGAAATTAAAGTTGGCAGAGCTGAAATGTCAGCAACTTGTATATTTTATTCTGTGACAGGAAAATTAAAACACATTCCGTAGCGTTTGTGTAAAATTGACACTGAAAGGAAATCGCAGTGTTGATTAAATCCAAAAGGAAAAATAACAAAATTGACTGCATTGATGTAGCATGTATACATATAAAGTGAGAAACATATTATGATTCTATGACGATGTTGCCATTGTTATATTATGTAGGCAATGCAGAAAGACATATGATACTTTTTTTTTTTGTTCCGTGCAGGTTTTGCCCTACCATGATCTCTTCCTGGAACGAAGGGAAGATAGCTTAGCAGCAAGAAGCCTAAAAGATAGCAGATAGAATGATGTGAAACACAGGATAAGTTCCTTTCTAGGTGTCTTTTCTAAATTTTTTTTGCCTTTTTGGTATGTGC
Organism: Vaccinium macrocarpon; assembly: GCA_022606695.1. Lineage (NCBI taxonomy): Eukaryota > Viridiplantae > Streptophyta > Magnoliopsida > Ericales > Ericaceae > Vaccinium > Vaccinium macrocarpon. Next base: position 32,746,717 of record CM040179.1, on the reverse strand, counting down.
TTTTCGCCAAGCTAGCACTTTGGATTGCATTTCACTTCTCAAATTACAGCATTCACCAACAGAAACTACCTAAATGTGTAACTTCACTGAACAGTTCAGTACGCCATTGAAGATTACTCAGTCATATTATGTGAAAACATATGCCAGACTTATCTTGTTGTGTTAGCCCTAATTCTGAACAAAGTCGAGGAAACAAGCAACCACGTTTTGGGGATTTACCTCTGCAAAAATCTTAAGCATATCACGAAAATTATCATCATCGGGGTCAAAACCTTCTTCCTTTGCCCTGCAGATTGCCAAAAAGTAGATGACAAGGGGAACTCACTAAATAAAAATTCTAAACTAGTTGTGGATGTCGTGCATTTAGCTGTATCCTTACTGCTCAATCATCGAACAAAGCTGATCATGCGCAACTTTAGCCTCTTCTAGATCATTTCGTATTGGCAAATGTTTCAGCCAAGTAGCGACAATCTTCCAAATACATAATAGGGTATAAACCACGGGTTAGAGACATTTGACATGCACGGTAATCAGCAAAAGTAAAGTTCGTCCACAGAGCTCTCGTTAGAGGGTAGAAGTGAGAACTTATTAGTTGGCAATAAAACTCGTCCACTATTACAAGAAAAGTGGGGAAATTAAGAGATAATCCTAGTAAAACAATCAATAATGAAGGTTAACAACATCTGCAAGAGACAGGAAACATGTTACTGTTGGAAACAAAAAATTTAACAGATAAAGAGAAGCCACACTGAGAACTCTGCTGGAAGTTATCTTTAAATTATAAAATCTGCATAAAAAACAACTGGTGTTACTACTACCTTTTTTCGTAGTTACAAAATGCGTCAGAGAAGGATGCTAGTACCCACTATTCGCAAATGACAGAACGACAAGTTCCAATGGAAAAACAATCTTAAATAATCTTATGGATCATGATTTCCATTCTAATACCAACTGTGTCAGTCCAACTGGCTAATTCAGATTGAGGTTTGGAATGTTTGTCCACCAAATAATATGTTCATTAGAATTCACCAAAGAAAGAGATTTTACACTCTTTATTTTGGTATTATATAAAGGCAAACAAGCAATGCACATAGGTTGACAGTAGACATGGCCAAGAAAACAGGCAAATCGACCAACCAAAATTGAGGAACTAAGGTTGTATTTACCAAATTGATAGTGGATAAGGAGGATGAAGGATACCCTAAGATAGATTAGTGGAAACATGAAAACAAATGGAACAACCAAAGAGTGCATTTGGGAAAAGAAAAGACACATCAGGAGAAAGGATGGAGCAAAGTTGCTGCAGATTATTCGGCATAGTGGAACATGAATGAGCTGAAACTACAGCACCGGCATTGAGGAGTGATTTGACACAAGTTGAAGTAAGGAGAAGCGGAAGTAAAGGATTAAGGTATGGGAAGTGGCATATGATCATGGATATTGATATGTTGACTGGAAAGATTGATTCATGGCATCAACGTGCCAATATTTAACCTATACCTCATGGCATCAACATGACGATATTAATCATCTGTCTCCATGGCATCAACGTGTCAGTATTAAACATATATTGCAGGAGAGAGATTTTATTTTGTCGCACAAGAAATGCAACTAATGACCAAAAAGGAAATACAGAGAAATACAAAATGTCTAAGAACTTGGTCAAACACAAGCTTTCCTCCATGTTAGCATAGAAACAAGTGAAGATGCCTATACCTCATGTGCACGATCGCCCTTACAATGCAAGTAGCATACTTTCCCTAATGCAGAAATGGCAGCTTCAAATGCCTGTACATTATTTGAATGCCATGCCCTAGGATGATTTACCGCAGCTTCTAGACAAGAAAGAGCCTCTGCAAAAGATGGTAAAAAGGTTAAATCAGAGATGACATATATAAGGAAGTAAATCAAGGAACGCTTGGTAATTAATATACCTTCAACATGAGGTTTGAATACAGACCCACCAAACTCTGCACAAATACCAACTCCACGTGCTACTATCTGCCAAAATGGGATAATAAATTCAGATAATATGCACAATACTTATTAAGTGTATCAGCCACATTTACGAGAAGGTGAACCTGTCGAACTTCAGGGTTGTTATCATTGCAGGCTTTAAATAGGTGAGGAAGACATGTATCATAGTACCTGCTCAAAGAATCAGTGTGAGGGCACATTCAAGCTGTTTCACATTAATATCATTATTCATACCTAGGAAGCTTGTAGGATTACCTGAAAGCATCTTCTCGGCATTGTTCTGCAATATTGTGGAAAATATGTAACGCTATTTTTCTCTCTTTAGATGTTTTATCATTACCCTATTCATGGATGACCGTGTCAGTGAAGCATAAATTATGTAAACCCAGTAATGATTAGGGACGCTAATTAAATACAAGTTTTAGGGAGCAAAATCAAGTCAAATAAGTTTCACAACTTTGAAAGGCTTAAATAGCTACAGTTGAGAAGTTATTCAAAATTACATACACCACCAAACTCAACAGGTGTTGCACAAACATTGTTATTGTCAGTACTCACTCCAATTCTTGCTAAACCATACATCATTTGTGGCCTTCTCAATCTTTTTCTTTTTCTCCTTTGTGAACAAGTATCTTTTGGTTACCATCTCTGTATCTCCAATCCTCCAATTTCGACGTTTAGACAATCCAGATTTATAAAGTGACCACGTGCTGCGCAACATTCTGTGAGATGAAGTCACATTACGGTCGGAAGACATTTAATGTGTGACAACAGGAAACAAAAAAGACTATCGAAGGATAGCTTAATTTTTATGCTCGAATAGGACATAATAACTACTTCTGTTCACTGCGTGTCGCAGATTTCTGTAGTCTGCAAGAGTTTGGCCTGTGAACATCTAGCTCAGACAAAGTCCACCAAAAAAAATTCAATAGTTCTTTCCTAAAGCAAAGAAGCTATCAAGAAAAAGAAAGAGAAATCATTTTGGAAATTTAGTAGCAAAGAAGAAGGTTACTAACCCACATATGAGCAATCCATGGCAAAAGCTGGTCAAAGAAAGGCAAGAAAGAAGTCTTAAATGTTTTGACCAAAGTCTCCAAGCAGCTACCAATCTGAATGAAGGAGGAAATTCAAATAAGAAACAAATTGTCTAAATTCTCCACATAAGTGTAAACCAGTAGAGAAAACCCAAATATACAACAGCGGAAGATAACAGACATACCTTGTCACAAACCTTTTCTTCTTGCTCAATCTCTTCTTTGAGCAATTCCCACTCTCCTATACCTAAATCTGTTGCATTGGCTCTCTTATCTCTTTTGATCTTCTTAAATGAGCTAGATGTTAAAACTTTTTTCAATCCATCCACAAATTGTATGACCTGAGCTTTTCGTAGAAGATGTCCAGATATCTAGAAAGATAAAATGTGGTGTTTTTAAGCTGGTGTGTGTCATTATTTAACTAAATGAAGCATATAGATTGTTAAATAAGCTCAGATTGACATATTTAGAGAATATATACGTATGCATGACAGAAGATTGTTTACCATCCTATATTGAGCCTAACAAGAACAAACTTTCAGAACTCCACAAGGCGTGTAGAAGCAAAGAAACAATAAAAATAGACAGAAGCAAATTATTCTTCTGTGTCTGTTTAAGTGGAGGGATATCTGCAAAACAAGTCGGACAGCAAGAACAAGTGGTGGCATGGCACCTAAAGAATTGTGGTGGAGTTGGGGGTCTGTCTTGGAGCCTAAATAAGTGGTGGCATGGCATCAACCACATAGTAAGTAAAACAGAAAGGGCAATAGAAGGAGACTGGTTTTGAAATGTCAACACTTATCAATTAAACCAGTTCAATTGGAAACGACGAGGTCATGCAGAAGTAACATTTAGGAAAAAACTGCCTCTCCTGTAACTTAATCTTCTACCATTTACGATTATGAAGAAAGTGGTAAGGGGGGTTACAATAGGTTTCCAAATCGGTTGCATATCGAATACGCATGTCATTGTCTATGAATCTTGAACCAAAAAACTCAATGTAAAAGGTCATAGGTTCGTCTGGCCTATGCACCAAACTGAGAAAGTCACTCATACTTTCTATGAAATATATCCAATGTCAGATGTCCAAGCAGAGAGATCTAATCATTGCTAAGAAGAAGAACATGAAGATGGAATAGATTGACCATAAAATGGACTCCTGGGTTATGAATAATGGTTCAACTGACAATTGCAAGAGAGATCATATCCAGTAGCGGACAAACATATAGTCAGGATGGAAAGGTATTTGGTTTTGTTCACAAAGAAAAAGGAAAATGAAGTAAGGGCTAAACGTGACAAGATTGATAATCTTACAAGTTCATTTTTAATATGGTCACAAACCTGCATACACTCATTCAACGAGTCCAAAATTTTTGCACAGATTTCTGTCTTGTATTCCTGCAAAGCAATTGTAGTTCAAGAGACCTCGTTATCTTAGACAAATCTGGAAGTAACTCAAAAGGAAAGGTGAGATCAGCATTTGGTCATTACATACAGCCCTCAATGATGGTTTTACCTTATTTAGAGCTTCTACCAGAGCTGGAATTACGAGGCGAGGCAATTCCTTGATAGGGGGCTCATTAAAGCCTGGAAGATGAAGCCCTTCCTCCACAGCAGATACATTTGAGTACAATAACAATGGCATTGCTACATAAGAAGCATAAACCCATAACTTATGAAAAGGTAAAGCATATCTCAAATTTATGAAGAAGAATCACCTATTCAGTACGTGGATGGGGAGATTAGGAACTGTAGCATGCCATGCTATTACCTGTAACAGCAGCTGATCTAACTTCTTCATCAAAAGTAAATTTGAGAAGGGGAACTAAAGTTTGTGCAACCTGCATCAAATGTGAAGTCCTTTGAATACTTGTAAATCTTGTAGGATAAGCTGGAAGTACTTGTAGCACAGAAGTAGACCTCGCTTATCCACAAATGTAATCCTCCCTTCAATTCAGCAGCACAACAACATATCATTTTACAAGCCAATGCTTTCTCCTCCAGCGCATAAACTCTGAACCCAAACCCTCCAATGGTGGCAGTCACGCCTTCCTCCATACTACATCAGATTCGTGTTTTTTCAGGAAATGCACAAACTTACTTGGCAAGTAAGTGAGCTCTCTCTATTCCGTAAGTGTTCTGTGAATTACTGCTATATACAAAATGTTGACTTCTGCCTGGCTGTTGGACGTACAAAAAATAATAGAACACAATGCAGCCAAGGTATTCAATACAAAACAGCCTTCCAAACTATCTAAATTTTGCTAGAAACTACGTTTCAGAAAGAGCATTTTCCATTAACCATAAGAATGGTGACAATGAACGTCTCATTGTTTCGATGAGAACCATCAGACAAGATGAACTGAAGCTAAGTCATTTATTGGAGTTTCTTCTACATAATTTGATTTTCCTGTCATTTTGAATTTGTATCCGTTAGCAAAATATGAAGAAAATTTGCAGCATATATTAAAGAAAATTCATTCAGACAATGCTTGACTTTGCAATCTTATTTCAATGTAAATATGATTTGTATTGATACCCTTTTTGCATCCCTCCTTCCTTGGACTCGCAGCACCATCAACTCACCATAGATACTAGGGATTTATATTCCTTCAGAAAATTCTGAGGAGAATTTCAAAGCCCAAACCATTTCTCTCATTTTATAGCTCCCATGCTAGTATGCTACCATTGCCAACACAAAAAGTATCTGCAAACGGACATTCTGCCTCTGTTTAATGTCCTTTTGTATCAAACCTCCATTTCGGTGAGAGATAGAGACGGAGTACTCACTACTTCTTCAATGTTGATGGTGTAAGCAGTTGAACTTTGAAAATATCCGGTGAAAAGAAGACCAAAGAAATAATAGACACAACTGATCACAGAAATAACTGAATGTATTTGCTGAAGAAACAATGAAATGGAATTTAAGTAAGATGCCAACCTTTCATCATCGGATTCGTCAGTTTCATGGAGACTGGTATTGATACTCAGGTAATGTTTCAGTTGAGCAGATTGGAGCAATTGAGGCATGGAAACAGTCAAATATGGAAGAAAGTCCTTCCCTAAGCATTTGCAGAGTCTGCCCCAAGCCTGTTAGATAAAGAAGCCTCATCACATAAAAGACCATGCTGGTAATGATTTCAGAATGAGGCCAAAGTGAAATTGAAACACAACTGACATACTTGTAAAAGCTGTCTTCTCATTGGGTCGTCTTTCTCTAACTTAGATGGTTGCAATGAGATAAGCACTTCAACAACCTTCCATGAGACAGAAAACAGTAAATAAGGTTTTGATTCTAGAAAATTCATTGGTCGCAGTTCCAGTAAGTGGTCCAAGTTTTATCAGCATGACTACAGATAGCCATTAATCAATTCAAAAGTGGGCTCATATTGCCTACGAGTTCATTTTTCTGTGTTAGCTAAGTGGTACCAATGTGATGCTTTTGAAGAATGCAAACCATGTTATGCAGAGAAATTAAATTGCACAAGTCCCCTATCATAGTATCAGGGTACAACTTTTTGTCTCATGTAAAAGAAATTCAATTTAACCAACCCTGTTCTTTTCTCTTCCTTCCTAGTACATCATATCGACTTACTTCCAGAATATAAGATGTAGTGGTTTTTCATTATTCAGCTCAGGTCTGTTATGCAGCATGTTTTCTGGGCATCCTCTGCTGAGGCATTTCATTTCAGAAAAGAATGCTCATAAAGCATTGGCAGCAGCTTCCCTTCCTAACCGTAATGGCCAGAGTAAGCACCACAAACTCCACATTTCAGTCTGAAAAAGGATCAGGCTCGATTTTGTCGATATGTGACAAGGATGTCAAGACCAGCAAGGCAGCAAGTGATGCAAAAAGAGTGAACCTGCACCAATGAGGAATGCTAACTGCAAGCCTAGGCAATTAGTTTTATAACTGTAAAAGCAATGTGAGTTAAATAACAGGTTATTAGAAGCCTAAGAAATAGATTCTCAAATGATCAGGAATGCTAAGATATAGTTGATTCTGGAAGACGTGCATTAAATTTGACTCTTTATCCTAATTTGTCCTGTAACAGCTTGAAATGCATTTGAGACCATGTAGCATAAATTGGCAATCCAATGCAAAAATTACCTAGAATTCTCGTATGCTGCAAAGAGTGACGTTGCACTAGTGATAAGGTGAGCTCGGTTGAGATTGTAATAAAAAAAACCCTCATCTCGTGTAGGTTCAAAGAAGTCTTTCTACATGGAAGAAAGTGTTTATAGCTGCACAAAGGCATCTAGAATCAGTTGACCTATCTTTTTACAATTTTTCGTTTTGGTTTTACTAAGGGGTATCAGGTCACTAATTCAGATTTAACAAGGCTGAAGGCGTGACAAAGTATAGCTACATAAAAAGTACATCCTCTCAAATAAATCATTAATGGGCTACCTCATCAAATTGCAAGCATGAAGAATGGGTAATCACCTGTAAAGCATCCTCTCTAAACTTTTCTTTCCCAACAGCCATTCCAACCATAGTAATGCACTCCATGGCTTTGCTAACAAGCATGCGACTAGATTCTTCATTTTCACTTTTCAAAAGAAGGATTAGGTAAGGCATAACAGTCTCATAGTACTCCTGAAAGCCCTCCTGCACGTGCAAATTACAACATTGAAAAATGATTCCACCACATAATCAAATTTTGAAATAAATAGGGGGATTGGAGAGCTGAAAGAAATTTTTCGTAACTACCTGCATTAAACTAGCTATTGAAGCCAAAGCATTTAAAGCCCCCTCCTTCAACATCCTCTTTCCTTTCTGAAAATGGAAGGTTCAAGATCAGTGTAAGTTTTTGGTGCTGACAATATATTACAAGAATATTTGATACTTCCCATATGGATAATGCTAAGATGCATATTTTCATCAGCTATAGAAAATGTGAAACTACCCATGTGGATTATTCTATGTTCAGTAGCATAGTTGCATTTTTGCATCAAGAATCATAATTTCCTTTTTTTCTAATAAAGAGATACAAAAATCCAACTACGTAACAAAATATGCAGGTGTGAGTATGTGTGCCCTGCAGGTTGGTCGTTTACAATGTGAAGTATACCTGCATAAACTCAAGCAATTTGCTCACTATGTCACCCAGATAAGGTTTTAAAACATCTGACGTGCAATTTTGGATGAACAACCACATTGCTGATGCAGCCTGTGCCTGCAGATTGACAGTTACCAAGGTAAAACATGATACCCATACAATTTAAGGATATATCAAGAACTTTGAGAAACAGATGCCAATTAGTCATGAAATTTAAACTGTATATAAGTGATAAGTTTTTGGAGAACATGAAATAAAGTTCAAACCATGAATAGTACAAGGTTACAAAGTGTTACAATTGTTTCACCTTTGTGATTTGTGAACTCAACTATTGAACGTAGTGTGAAATCAGAACTCAACAGCTACCAAGATCATAATGTCCATTTGGAGGCAACCTCTTATCTAAACTTGCTCAATCATGCTTTTTCGTGATGAGCAGATTATGAAATGCAAAACTTTTTATATTTGAGTAATAGCTTCTTTTCTTATTTGGTTAAACCAACTTAGCCGGAATCTTTAGTTAAGCAGATTATTCCACATAATAACCTTTTATTATTCAAACTTTGCAGAATAAATAAAGAGCTAATAGTCCCACAGAAAAAGACTAGTGTAGAAAATCCAAAATCAAAAAAGTACACACACAGAATCAGGATCCTGTCAGTGATCCCTCACTGGCTTAAATATGGACCTCCCCCTCTCTGCAATATTTTGATGATCCGAACAATTTCTCATGTATATACAATTTAATGAGAAACTGCTCGGATCAAGCCCTTCCCATTTTTATTTTTTTTTTTGAGTGATTTCTCGTTTGAACCCTTAAAAACATGTTTTAAACACATTGAACGGTTCGGGATCATGAAAATTTGATCGGGATCTATGAGGTGCGGACAAAGTCCTCATTTTAAGGGTTTGGATGGGAAGTTTAGTGTGTGTGTGTGCGCGCGCGTGCGCAGAATAACCCTAGTTAAAAGAAGATCAATTATACGTAATGGTAATTCAATTCTTCACACAATACGCAGTGCCTCTTTAGATCTTCTCTATAATATGCAAATCCGCAATAGCATGTCCACATAAACAATAATTTTCAATACTGAGTAGTCGGATTGTCAATGTGCCTAACACATTACATGAATGTGAACTTATTCAAAGATCCCAACTCTCACATTCAATACAGCAATGGCAAGGGATCACTGAGAAACTGAAGTTGAGGAACTTATATCTACTATAGATAACTGGCCCAGATACGCTTAGTGACTGATGTCACATTTGAACAGTACATCACTGCGTTTGAATGGTGGATATTGCTATGAAGACATTTGTGCAAACAATGTGCCTATAGTTTGCTCCTCTTTGAATGGGCTTGTACAGGGAAAATTACGGCATAAGGAAACACCACATAGAATCAAATGTATGTTCATTTCCAATGCCGAAGGCAGTGTTAAAAATATTATTTTGAAACTCAACAATGCACAAGCTCAACTATGAGGATTTCTAAATTCATTCCTACATGATAATCCAATTCTCATTTGAAAGTAAACAATCAATGGTCATGAATCATGAATTCAACAATACTCAACCCTATTACACGTAGCTTGACAAAATCAATCTACATGACATGCTTATACAGTTAATAATTCTCATTTCTGCAGAAATCACTACCTTGTTCATCCAGTTTTGGATTGAGTCTCCAAACTTGAATGTTCAACCAAAAGTTTCTCGAGGACTCAACTCGGAAAAATAATAATAACAATAATGATAATACTTATCCAACGATTTGGAATGATATTGGCAAAAAAAAAATTGCCTGAGGTGGTATAAGCACAATATTCATTTGTCATATGACTATTACTGTCATCAGCTCATTCGAACTTGCTTCCGACTGAAGCAAGTGTTGATAATAAAAATACATTTGACTCCTGCCAATTCACTAGGTTAATATGCTGAAATCTTGTCTAACTGGGGCTCTCAACCATGCATCGAGATTAGGGAAACCATAATAAATATAATTCCTTAAGCAACAGCCATCTTTTCTCTTTATTCCATAAGTCTATCTCTATCACAGATCCAAATAGGGAGGTGCATAGTATGTAGACATATAGGGATAGATTTGCTACTCAAACAGCCACAACATCCAAATTTAAAACTATGAACCTTCCTCTCACACAAATGGAAGTTCATAAATCAAGGAATTATGTAATCAATTGATATTTTCATGTTCTTGTTGCCATAAATACATAAACAAAATAAACAGAGTGACGTAGATTTAACCTCTAAAGATAAGCAATTAATATAATCAAGACTGACGGATGAATCTCAAGAAAAATAGTAGATGGGCTCCAAAGAAACAGAGGACCGACCAGTCATAAAGGTGAGAAAATATGTATAGCAGCATTTTCTCCCCTTGCCATTGTAATTGCTTGGTTATTAAGAATATAGATATGAAAATGGATAATCTGTCAAATGGTCCTCCTGTGCAGACCATATAATCATACATTTTACTTAGTTAACTAAAAAGCAGAAGATTCCTGTTAGGACTCCTGCACAACTATATTCCGGGAATGTCAACAAGTGCTCGATTATTAGAACATATGAAGACTCATAGGAAATGAGCTCTTCGATTAGTGTAACATGGAGGGTCTTCACCAAACATTTGTCACAAAGTTAACAAAAGTACAGAAGTAGTTTCTTTGTATACAGGACAATGTTGTGACTCAATCATACACTTGCAAAATCAAAATTCACAACAGTAAGGTAAATTGAAGACATTAAATGATAATCCAACTTGAGGGTAGGGTGTAGACCTAAAACAACCCCCAGAAATTGAGGTTGGTATGCCATGACCAAGAATAGAACTACAGTTATAGGAAAGGGCTGCTGAGTATGATGAGGTTGTGATGGTGAAAGATGCATGACACGTGTAATAAAATGAGCTTATTCATCTCAGAAAAAAAGGAGAGATGCTCAAGCCCCAGACCCCTTTATTGAGAAAACATGGGACATATAAAGTCAAGGCTAAATGGAAGAAGGAAAAATAAAAACACGTTTAGCAACAAAACACAACCAGAAAAAAATCAACAAGTATGCATAAACATATCCAAAGGGCAAGTTGAAAATTGGATCCAAATCCACAGTAACAAATCTTAGATCTCAACTACCTACCTGTACTCTGGGGTTTCGAAAATCATCCATCGCTGTTAATAGTTCAGGGACCAGCTGTTGATGAAACTTCTGTTGCAGTTCAGGTGCTAAATCCTTGGCGAACTGCCCAATCGCATTGATGGCTGCCCAACGCACTCGAGTGTGGGGGTCACGGGAGAGAAGTATGATTTTCTCCACAACCTCGCCCAGATGCTCTTTCAAAACCTACATCAGTAGTTAAGCTTTTTAGAAGAGATCCCATAAATCATAAATCACAATTCACATAGGACTCCATGCTCTAAAATGTTTGACTGCACAATACTTTTTACCAAATCATTCCCCCATATAAACAAATTATCTTCACGACTTGATTGTGAAGTATCACAACTCATTAAAGAAGTTTATGAAACCCTATACAAATAGACTTTGATTCCTTTGGGTTCCTGACATCTAAATAAGCTAACATTAGGCTTTGTGCCTTCATATAGTAAAACCTTCGACTGCACAGATTTTTTGTACTTAACAGTCCCAAATGTAGCCAAAAATATAATCAGAATTCTATGTGAAACGACACATAATTACACAAGGTATGAAACTCAGATTTGTGGACTAACACAACTCATTAAAAAAGGTAATGAAACCCAACACATCAAAACTAACATTAGGCTTTGAGCCATCATATACTAAAAAATTTTACTGCTCAATTTTTTTGCACTAAATATTTCCATAGGTAGACAAATAGATCATCAAAACTCTGTTGTGAACTACTAGCACACAATTACACAAGGTTATGATAATGAGAGAAACAGAGAAAGGCTTTTATACCTTTGAGCACCCCTCTGATATCGACCGAATGGCAGTAACAGCAGCATGACGCATTTTCCAGTCCACGTCTCCAAAGAACTCCGGCAAAAAATCTGGTTGATTGGGAACAATTGCGTTTCCACGCAAGGCAACCGCAAGTCTACCCAAGCTCTCCATCGCATAAAAGAACAAACCCGTCTCCCCCGCATTAAAATCGTCACTACTAGCTTCATGCCACGCCTTATCATCCTCAATAGACAAGAGCATGTTCATCAACGCGGCAAGCAACCTAGTGATCAAAACACTTTCCAACTTCTCAATCATACCGCAACCTTGCTCACCATCTTCCGCTATAGTAACCACAAACTCTATTGCAAGCTCCCTTGTTTTCTCTTCGCATTCCTTATTTTCCACAATTGAAAGCATAGCGTCGAAAAACTGACCAATAAGGAGATTGAAAATCCCGGTTTTCGCCCCGGCTAGTACAATTATTTCCTCGAGCACCTTCTGTGCAAGTTTATGTTTCTCTTTTTTTAGCACAAAAAACAGAGTTTTCACCATTTGAGGCAATAGATACAGAAACTCGTCCTGGTTAGACTCTGTCGACGTGTACACAATCAATCCAACCGCAGCCCCAACTGCAGCCACACGGACACGCGAATCCAACGTTTCTGACTCCATACACGCTAAACAAAGCTTGTGCATCCCTATTAAACGAAAATAATAATGAAATACAATACAATGAAAAAAACATACAATCCTATAACTGAGAATTTAAATATTGGCCACTATGTAGCAGGATTTTTCGTCCTCTCATACCGCTACACCCCCGCTATACAAGTGCATCCAAAAATTCACAACCGTATCAACCACTTCCTGATACATATTGTGTTGCGTTTATTTTTTGCCCTTTACACAGCCGATACGTGACCGCTATGCACACATCAAGTCCTCTTGTGCCAAAAATAATTATAATAAAATTTGCCATAAACCTGATTGTCGATACCTAAGTATTCCATACTCTGGCTACTGTTAGTCTGTCACTACTGCTGCGCTATTTAAATTAATATGAACAGTGATATCCTGTTCAAAAGAGAAATCAATGATATCAATGAAATCTCGAATCATTAAAATTCACAACACCTTCTTCGTGATCGGTCAACATATCCCCGATTTCAGCGAGCAAATAAAATGCTCCTAAATGCGACAATACCGAAGTTGACTACATATCTCGGAAAACAAATATTAGGAGATCGGGCCAACGTTTCGGTTTAAAACATATACCGGAGACTAAACTTCATAGGTTTTCAAAGACTACTGAGTCCTCTTCCTTGTCGAGATGGTGGATTGCGATGTATTTTGATTTGGTTCAGGGAGATGAGGATGAATTGGCGGGGGATTTTTTGTGTCCGAATTTTGTTCTGCTACACGGCCGTTACGGCCAATAATTTGTGATCGGTCGATACTCTCGTTACTGCTACTACCGCAACTCTACTTAAATTAAAACGAACAACAATATTCAGTTCAAAACAAAAATTACTGATATTCAGGTGAAATTTCAAATCATCAAAGTACACGACACCTTCTTGGTGATCGGTCAACATATCCCCGATTTCAGCGAACAGGTAGAACGCTCCTAAATGCGCCATAGTCTCAGTTGACTTCAAAGCTTGGAAAACAAATCTCTGAAGATCAGGCCACCACTCTCGGTCTAAAACATCGGTTGCAATCTTGGAGACTAAAGTGCACAAGTTTCTAAAGGCTTCTAAGTCCTCTTCCTTGTCGAGGTGGTTGATTGTGATGGATTTGATTTGGTTGAGGGCGATGAGGTTGATGTTTTGGGGGATGAATCGAGATTTGATGAGGCGGAGGAGGAGGCGGGAGGAGAGGCGGCGAGTGGGGGGGCGGGGGCTGGATTGGAGGAGGTTGGCAAGGCGGAGGACGAGGAAGTTGGGGTAGTCGGAGCGGAGGGTAGAGTATAGAGATCTGGCGGAGGAGCGTTGAGCGGGGTCTGTGGAGGAGAGGTTGAAGATGAGGGCGACGAAGTGGGTGGGGTCGGTGGTGGAGAGGAGGTGGCTGATTTCTGGTGAGGGTGGTGGTGAGGACGACGGAGACCGAGATGCCTTTCGAGAGAGAGAGGTTGAGCGTGGTGGTGACGACGGAGACCGAGATGCCATTCGCGAGAGAGAGGTCGGGCGTGGTGGTGAGGACGACGGAGACCGAGATGCCATTGGAGAGAGAGAGAGAGTCTCGAAGATTGTGAGATTGGTGTCTGTTGTTATAGTGGATTTTAGAGTGAGAGAGAGGTTGGAGATGGCGTATAGAGAGAGAAAGTGGTGCAGGAGTAGTTCATAATGGGGATTGGCGGGGAATTCTGTTAAGAGTAGTGCCGCGCGCACACGTGGGGCCAGGATTAACAGCTGGACTAACATTTTTTTTTTCTGAGAAATTTAAAACCAATTATAAACACACCGTCCACTAGTGGCTCCCACCCGTGAAGTTTCCAACCAAAGACTTTAGAAATTAACAAATTCCTAATCTCAGACTTTGATCGCTAAGCATCTAATCCTAACCCTTGTGGTTACTCACAAAATATTTTTCCCAGAGTCCATTTCAATAATTGGCACCGTTCAATTTTTTTAAAAAAAAACTTATTTAGTGCACCTACGAACACCTTATATTACAAAAAATGGTTGAAATAGGCTTTGATTCAGTGTTGGAGTCTAATTATTTGCAAGATAAATACGCTTTGAAATGATAGCAAATAAAATTTATTTTTGGTAAATTTAATACTTTCGACGAGCTAAATAAAATGAACAATCTTAGGTTGTGTTCCACTAACAAAAAACTATTTTTTTCAAAAACCGATATAGGTTATTCTCTCATAATACATCACATAAAAAATCGTGAAAAATTAATTTATTCAAAAAAACTTACTTAGTGGAACATCCCCTAGTCGAAGAGTTAGGACTCCGTATGGTGAATTTTGGAGAGTGTTTGAACAATGGGGATTTGGCGGGGAATTCTGTTAGCGAGTGGTGCCGCGGGCACACGTGGGACCAGTTTTAATGTGTGCACTTTCATCGATTCATGCCGCATTGATGAGGGGGTGCTTAGGTGCCACAATTTTGCATTTTTTATCGTGCATAATTGAAAGTGTTTGGTCACATACTCTTTAAAAAAAAAAAAAAACATTTTGAGAACTACTGGGAACGATATAGAATCCAAAAATAGCATGGGAATGTGGGTTTTTTAGAATCGAAATCTGCGAATTAGAACTACGTATGCAATTTCGACTAATTCGGAAATTTCCAAAAGGTAGTGGCCGAAGATAAATCCCAAAGGTGTCATTCTAAATGCATACAGAACTTAGAAGTGGTTAATCATAAGCCAAGAGGCGTGGGATATTTGTTCACCCACTCGAGAGGGCACATTATCTGCTGCATGTAGAGAACACACTGAATTTTATTTTGATGATCATAGTCGTTCATTTTTGTTAGACTTTATGTTTTTAACCACTTTGCCCAAATCAAAATCCATGGGCATGGTACCAGGGACGAGTCCAAGGGCATGTGGGGGCACGTGGCCCACTAACACCCACTTGTCAATGTAAAAAAAAAAATCTGGGAATAAGTTTCTTATATATATATATATATATATATATATATATATATATATATATATATATATATATATTGCATCAAGTTTAGTAATATAACCAGCGTGTTGCTGGTGGTAAGTTGTGTTGCCTCCAAGAAGTATGTCCGAGTTTGACTTCCTCTCCTTTTTTTTTAAGCCACAAAAATTTAAATGTTATTAAATAAGAGTGATTGTTGAGGTTTGAACCCTGGACGTTTGGTTCCAAAACTAATTGTCTTCCCTCTTTGCCACTAGACCAACAACAATCTTTGTACAAAAACTTGGTAGTTAATGGTAATAACAATTCCCCTAACATTTTTTTCTTGAATTTTAATTTTCTTCCTTCTTTTTAAGAAAATGATACAAAATCATGAAAAAATTGTTTAACTTAGATGTTTTTTAATTATAGAGATCTTTTACAATGGTCCCTAGCCTTCAATAATTTCTTATTTGATATGAAGTTTAGAATCAATCTTACGCGATTTCTTGTCCCTAACAAAATCGTTGACTAGGAAAAAAATGGCACGATTAATAATTAATAAATGCCCCCACTAGATTGGATTTATGGATCCGTCCCTGCATGGTACTCCAGCATGATGGCCTCCCACCTAGCATCATGCATGTACTGGAGCATATTCTACTAATGTCGTAGTGATACTTCAAGTGGTAACCAAAATACCGTATCTAGACATGGTAATGAAACCTAAGCTTGATCTTTGTGGGCATATGTGTCCCAGTATATATATCGGGTAAACTTTTAGTCCGGACTTTTAATTTTCGGACTTTTTATACAAAATTTTTTTTGACGATCCGATCCGTCCAATGTGTTCAGAAGGTGTTTTCAAGGGCCCTCTCAGAAAATTTTCAAAAAAAAACACCGGGAAGGGCTTGATCCAAGCAGTTTTCGCAAAATTATATAAATACAGTTTTTGCGAAAACTGCTTGGATCAAACCCTTCCCGGTATTTTTTTTTGAAGATTTCTCACGTAGACCCTAGAAAACACCTTCTGAACACATTGGACGGATCGGATTTTCCAAAAAAAATTTGCAACACAAAAAACTCCATTTTTTCCTTAAATCCGGGAGTGTGGATTAGAAAATCCACCTATATATATCAACTAAAGGTGCATTAAATAAATTTATGAGCCGTACAAGAGTCTAGGGTATTGTTTGGTTCTTTTTACTTCTTTGCAATGGAAAATAATTGTGTGCGAGCGTGCCAGAGAGAGTTTCAATCTCCTCTCTCAGATTAACTTTGGAAAACCAAACTTAATCAGGTGATTATGTTTTTTTGGTTCAATTACCTCAATTAAGAGGATTTTTCTTAATAAGTGAAGAAATGCAAACCAATAAACTTAGGAAATCAAAGAACAATAAAGAAACAAGACACTTCGATTAACAAATCAAAGATAAACTTACTTCGAAATTGTCTCCAACTTCAAATACAGAGTAACAGAACTTTGAACAAGTTATTGTTGCAAGAACAATCCGAGATAGGGTGATTGTCACAAGAACAATCGAGATAAATCCTAATCTAATTCCTAATCTACTTGAACCGTGTTCGAGATCCTAAACTACTTGGAACCGAAGTTCAAATCCTAAACTACTTTGCCAATGAATAAAACCAAGCATCGGGCTTTTGATAGCCGCTTGTTGAAGATTTGTCCCGGCTTTTACTCTTCAATTTCTTCTATTTATAGACGCGTTGCTTGTAGTTTGAACTTCCCCGCCCATGAATTTGAATCTAGCTTGCTTTAACTCCAACTTCCACTCGATAGTTGGCGCTATTCTTCCTCTACGCCCCAATTTGAATTCTCCCTTCTCCCAGAAGCTTTAAATCTGCACGTTGGCTTAACAAACTCAAATGATAATGTGTTTAGGGAAATAACTGCTTCCTAGAAGTATTCCACGTGTTCTAACTGCCAATCGTCTTGTTTCTCCAGTTTATACGCGGAGCTTGTGCGTTTAGCAGTTGATATCATGGCTTCAAGGCCAATCTTTATTTTAGTAATGGTTTGTAACTGCCAATAACTGCTTTTCTACATCGAGAAGTAATACGACATCGTATTTAATCAATTCTATCTTATTAATCCAGTGTGTCTTTATTGACGAATAATTGTCAACGTTTGGCACTTTTGATTACGTGTCAATTAGTTATTGGATTGGTTAATATTATATGTAAACAGGTATACAACCCTTTTAGAGTCATCGGAAAGTTGCAAGTTAATACAAGACGGAGTCGATGTTTTAACCGGCGAGCAAACCAGAAAAGGGACCGGGTGATCGAATAGGTCACCGGTTCAACCGCGGTCCAACCAGGACTGAACCGTGATTGTAAACCATCTCTGAGGAGTGAGGACACACATTTCTGCCTCCAAGGTAGGAACATCCCGCACTGATCAGTGAAAGCCTGCTACCCATTTGTTCCTATCTTGTTTTTGTTAACACGATAGTAGATTCTTTCAGCGTGTAATGGTAATTGTAAAGAATTGTGTGAAGAGTGATGTGACCAATCATAATAAACAATAAATGAGCACGAAATTAGGGGATTGAATTTAATAAAATCAAATTAAAGGGGCGTCCAATTTTGGCACACAAAAAGGGGAACAACCACCAAATAATACTTCTGATCCTCAAACTTCACAGTTTTGAGTATTTTATTGTGACTACACATTAAAGCCCTAGAAAAGTTTCCTGTCCCAAAAGACCACAATGCCTAATGCATAATTGAGATGACATAGATGGGCTGGAACTAAAACATAGAATTTCTCAAATGAACTCACACTTCTCACAAATACTTTCAAGAATTTGAAGAACCAACAAGCAATCATATCACAATAACTTCAACAACAAACTAAATACAATAATGATATCAGCTTCCACTACATGCAGATGTACTAATGATAAATATGTAGCAAATGCAAGTAATGACGTGAATTTTGTGTTCAACCCTAGCGACCAGTGAACTCCGTGAAAGAAGCAGTGGCATGGGAAGTTGATGAGCCGGAGGAAGTTGATGTGGTGCTGAGAACCTTCTTATCGTTGTCCATGAAAGCACGCCTTGTCGGCCGCATGACATCCATTGAGTGATCACTTAGAAGTATAACAACTTCAGACATGGTGGGTCTCGAAGAAGCCGGCGTCTGAGTGCACATCAAGGCAACCTTTATGATTTTCTTTGCAGCTTCGTCTGTGTAACCATTTGAGTCTTTTAGGATGTCATCCACCAGCTTTAAGTGCATGTCATCCTCATACAGCTTCCATGCCTGTTTAAAAATAATGGTTTATGATAGCAGAACAGAATAATGTATGTATTCTAGTTTTCTTTGTAATATATAGGTTTTGCAAATTAACATCCGGTACCGGCTTTGGGCCAAAATTAGTGGCCCTCAAGTATATTAGGCCTTTATGTATGTATATATAGGAGGCATTTTTAGGAAGGGCTCCGTTATATAAGCTACAGTGTGGTATTTTTCATTTGAGATCGAATTTCGACGATCCAAACTGTTAAATGTGTTTAAAATGCATTTTTAAGGACTAATGCAAGGATAATAATAATAATAATAATAATAATAATAATAATAATAATAATAATAATAATAATAATAATAATACCCAAAAGGGCTTCATCCGAGCAGTTTTCAATAAAAAAAAAGAAAAACATACATATACATTTTTATCGAAAACTACTTGGATCATGCCCTTCTGGGTATTTTTTTTTTTACAAATCCTCACGTTGCACCTTAAAAACACATTTTAAACACATCTAACGGTTCTGATCGTCGAAATTCAATCCTCAACAAAAATTTCACACTGTAGAAAGTGAGGGAGCCCTTATTGCATATATATATATATATATATATATAGGATAGCGGTCTCCTAAGGGATCCCGCATACAAAATTTGGTGCGGGATCCCCCCTTTTTCAACTTTCCGGATCAAATTTTGACGATCCGAACCGCTCAATGTTTTTAAAATGCATTTTCCAAGGCCCACGCGAGAAATCTTCAAAAAAAAAAATACCCGGAAGGACTTGATCCACACAATTTTCGGTAACGGTAAAACTGTCCATACAGTTTTCGGTAATTGTATGGTTCAAGCCCTTCTGGGTTTTTTTTTTTTTGAAGATTTCTCGCGTGGGCCTTGGAAAATGCATTTTAAAAACATTGAGCGGTTTGGATCGTCAAAATTTGATTCGGAAAGTTGAAAAAGGGGGGATCCCGCACCAAATTTTGTATGCGGGATCCCTTAGGAGACCGCCATCCTATATATATATAGGCAAAGCTTCTAGTGCGGGATCTGAACTTCCGTACCTCCATGATCCGAGTATTTTTTTGACGATCCGAATCGTCCAATGTTTTCAGAATGTGTTTTCAAGAGTTCACGCGGGAAATCTTCAAAAAAAATACCGAGAAGGGCTTGATCCAAGCAGTTTTTCGCGAAACTTTTGAAAACATTGGACGGCTCGGATTTTCCAAAAACAATTTGCAAAACAAAAAATAATATGTTTTTCTTATTTGCGGGAGGACTGGACTAGAAGTTTTAGGTATATATACACACACAACAAATATCCAATAAAGGTAAAGGATCTAGTCCGGAATCTGGACATCCGGAACTCCATAATCTGAGCATTTTTTTGACGATCCAAGCCGTCCAATGTGTTCAGAAGGTGTTTTTAAGGGTTCACGCAGGAAATCTTCAAAAAAAATACCAGGAAGGGCTTGATCCAAGCAGTTTTTCGCAAAACTTCTGAAAACATTAGACGGCTTTGATTTTCCAAAAACAATTTGCAAAACAAAAAAAAAAAACGTTTTTTCTTATTTCTGGGAGGATTGAACTAGAAGTTTTAGGTATATATACACACACAACAAATATCAAATAAGGGTAAAGGATCTAGTCAGAGATCTGGACCTCCATGATCCGAGCTGTCCAATGTGTTCAAAAGGTGTTTTCAAGGGTTTACGTAGGAAATCTTCAAAAAAAATATCGGGAAGGATTTGATCCAAGCAGTTTTTCACAAAACTATAAATATACAGTTTTTGCGAAAAACTGCTTGGATCAAGCTCTTCTCGGTATTTTTTTTTTTGAAGATTTTTCACGTGGACCTTGGAAAACACATTTGGAACACATTGGATGGCTTGGATTTTCCCAAAACAATTTGCAAAACATAAAAAACACCCCAAATGCTCTAATCCGGGATTCTGGATTAGAATCCCATGGTATATATATATATATAATCCAACTAGTTTTTGTATATGGGCTAGGTATAAATAAGCCCAGAACAAGATTTGGGTCCCCAAAAATAAGATGGCATAATTGAAATATCATGTATTGTAAGGCCTAATTTTAGACATTTAGTCTTTGATTAGAATACTAGATGTTTTAGGAATATGAAAAGCAAGAAAATGACGAACAGAAGAATCGAGATTGAGTGTAGAATTCACAAAACAAAAATCTGAAATTGGGGCCCCTCCTTTTATTTTATCATCTCCAAGTTTTCATCTCCGTCATCAAATGCGAGCAGATGAATCTTCAAATGTTAGATTTTGAAGTGTTCTATTTGTTGTTTTTTTTTTTTTTTTGTGCTACGATATGTTAGAATTTTTGCATCGGTGAACTTTTTATAATAGTTACTTATAATGAATTTTTTTGAACAAAATTAACTTGAAAATATATAGGGGCTCATTTTTTAACTTTGCTTTCGGCCTCCAAAATCTTAGAACGGGCTCTGCAAACATAAACGCAATCTAAGGCATATGGCTACCTGTTCAAGGAGATACTCTGTAACTGATTCGCCTTCGACAGTCTTGATGTCATTACACTTTTGGCCACTAATGATTTCGAGGACGACTATGCCAAAGCTGTACGTATCAACCTTCTCAGTCAATTGTCCATGGATTGCATATTCTGGTGCTGTATATCCCCTGTTTCATCAGAATTTAGAACTAATTTATCATCAAAGGATTCCCACAAATGAACACATATCATGATATTCTCGGGACTAGTGCAACTCCCCTGGATTTGACAGTTGAAGAGAAAAAGATTTAACATAATTCTTATGCGTTATACTCTCATAGCGGTGACACTTTTTTACTAAATTATTAGCATTTTGCCTGTTCGATACAATAGACAAAAAAAATCACATTGGCATTTTTTCCGGCCCCGTGTATTGTGTTAGATACAGCTGGTGTACAAGACACTCAAGGAGATGGTCAAAGAGTTAGTGCCACTACCAAGTGCTCCACCACCAGGGGCGGACCCATGTTGTGGCAAGCGGGGTCAGTTGACCCCACTGAATTAAAATTTCTTACTACCATATACATATAATTTTTGACATTTCGGTAATTTGGCCCCATATCCTATATGTTATTTTCTACCATATTTTGCCCCAAGTAACATGAAATAATTATAACCTTGCCCAAATGATTCTTACGGTTCACCTATGATATTTTGGTTTAGAAACTTGACCCCTTTATAGTAAATCATGCATCCGCCCATCCACCACTGCCACATCAGTAGCAATTAGTTAGAGTTCAAGTAAAGTAGTTGCACGTCTTTCTTATACGAACGCTGCTATGGCTACCCCATATATGGGTACCCCAATTGTGCCCCACTTCATCGGGGCCGTCCAACGCTGGTGGGGTGCAATTGGGGTACACCTGGAGGTGTACCCAAATCATTTCCGTTCTTATACATATAGCTCAGGTGTCTCTTAGCCTATATAAGAGTTGTATCTCTCATTACTCTGTATCAAAAACACATTCTAATGAAAATTCAGTTTGTCTAGCTTACATTTTCTCTCATTACTCTGTATCAAAAACGCATTCTAATGAAAATTCAGTTTGTTTAGCTTACATTTTCTCGCCCCCTAATGTCGGTTAATTACATGTACAATAACATGTAGGCATGCTTTCTTACGTCAAACGATTAACATTGACGAAAATAGTTTATCGAACAGGCACGCCGCTATTTGCTAAAAAAGATAGTTTGATTTTTTCCCGGCCCCATATTCAATGCATGCTAGCATCATTTTCATTCTATACAGAGGAATGCAAATATCTATTATTATGAATTAAAAATTTTAAGTGTGAATAAATAAATTCAAATTTAATTTGAAATTGTTAAAAGTGTAAAATAAACAAAATTAACCTAAAAAGTATACTATTGATTTATTTAGGCCCAGTTTTCCAAAAAAATTTAACACCCAGGTGCTAAAAACATAATATTTCAAATCAAAAAATAAAGTGGTTCTGTGTATCATTTTTCTCGATTTTTTTCGCACCAAGTTATTTTTAAATAGAAACTGTCAAACTGACCACATAAAGCCTTGTAAAAAATCTATGTTCATACTTTCTGCAACTGATTTCTTTGTCCTTCGAATTACATAAAATTATGAGGACTAGAAAATACCACAATGTTTTGTATTATAATTAACAGAAGTTCTATTTGTATAGGATTAACCAAGCTACAGGATTCTGGTTGTAAGTTACGATTTATAAAAATGATTTATAGATACAAGAAATTTAATTGAAAATTTTCCAACCAAAATGACGTACTTTGGCATTTTCTAAAAATGGGGTCAAATGATGAGAGTATATTAAGAAAAGATAAGACCACTCTGAGCCACATTATTTTGCTCATAAATTACGTAACAAACTTTGTTTGCATGCCGTTACCTAAGTAACGGCTAGGTGGTTTGGGTTGGTCCGTGGCATGCTCGGCGATGGTAGCCTCTGTTTTCATTGTTGGATGTTCCGGGTTTTGCCTAACGGCTTGATTTGCTTCTGCGGCAGCTTGTTTGCTTTTGTGATCTACTTGTCTCTCTGATTGGGTGGCCTATGGCGGTGTGGTACGGTTTCAGGTAATGGCAGTTTGTTTGTGGTGGTGCTGTCTGTTATGGTGTTTGCCGGATTATAGGCAACGGTGGGTTGTAGCTTGTTTAGTTGTCTGTTGTTTGGTTTAGGGTTTCTTGGGGTTTTTAAGGCTCATTGGGCCTTTGTTTGGGCTTATTTTTTTTTATTTGGTATGCCCATTAGGTGTTGACTGTGGCAGTGGAGCTAGGGTTTCTTTGGGTTGGGTTGTTGTTTTGGGCTTTATTTTTCATATTTGGTATGCCTACGTGTTGGGAGTTTGATCCATCTAAGGTTCTTTCTGTGTGCACGTAGGCCCAATCCGTTGGGGAGTGTCCACAAAGTCCATCACATCATGTGGATCCAATATACATTGAATAACTCATATCCACTTAAAAGGCTAAGCCTTGTAAGTGGTGAGTCATCCAATTGTATATTAAGGTCCAACTCTTTTTCTATTTATCCGATGTGAGACTCATTCTTCACACATGTTCCTAACAATCTCCCCCTCATGTGTGAACCATACGTTGGGCCTAGCTCTCCCTTGATCTGATCCATTTGACTCCCCCTTAATTCCTGATCTATCTCTCCAACACCGTGTCCAAACACGGGCTTATTTACTGCACTCACTCCATCATGAGCCACCATACTCCATGAGAACCACCTTTGCTTGCCAGCCAGGAGCCACACGCACCAGGAATTTTCTTGCTCCATCAAGAGTGCCCACTCCACTGAGAGCCACCTTGCTACTAGCCACCTGCTGCACGCACCAGGAATTTTCTTGCTCCATCGAGAGTTACAATGGATTTTTCCTGCTCCTCTGAGAGTCTCCGTGCAGGCCCACAACCACTGATACTTCCAGGAGAGTCCGCCCATAGATCGTTAGCCATCGGCTCTGATACCACTTTGTTGGGAGTCTGATCTGTCTGAAGTTCTTCCTATGTGTGCGCAAGCCCAATCCGTTGGGGGTATCCACAGAGCCCACCACATCACGTGGACCCAATATACATTGAATGACCCATATCCACTTAAAAGGCTAAGCCTTGTAAGTGGTGAGTCATCCAATTGTATATTAAGGTCTAACTCTTTTTCTGATTATGCAATGTGGGACTCCAATCTTTCACACATGTTCCCAACAATCTCCCCCTCATGTGTGAACCATGCATTGGGCCTAGCTCCCCTTCAATTAGATCGACTTGACTCCCCCTTAAATCTTGATCTATCTCTCCAACACTGTGTTCGAACCCGAGCTTATTTACCACACCCACTCCATCATGAGCCACCATACTCCACGAGAGCCACCTTTGCTTGCCAGCCAGGTGCCGCACGCACTAGGAATTTTTCTTGCTCCATCGAGAGTACCCACTCCACCGAGAGCCACCTTGCTGCCAGCCACCTACTGCACGCACCAGGAATTTTCTTGCTCCATCTAGAGTTACAAAGGATTTTTTCCTGCTCCTCCGAGAGTCTCCGTGCAAGCCCACAACCACCGATGCTTCCAGGAGAGTTTACCCATCTAAGGTTCTTTCTGTGTGCGCGTAGGCCCAATCCGTTGGGGAGTGTCCACAGAGTCCATCACATCATGTGGACCCAATATACATTGAATAACTCATATCCACTTAAAAGGCTAAGCCTTGTAAGTGGTGAGTCATCCAATTGTATATTAAGGTCCAACTCTTTTTCTATTTATCCGATGTGAGACTCATTCTTCACACATGTTCCTAATACTACGTTGTGGTGAGCTTCGTTTGATTTGTATATCCTAGGCTAGGCCATTGGTGATTTGGGCTTTGCCCATCAATGATCTTTTGCGGCTTGTTCCCATTAGGAATTTTAATTTCTTCAACCTCGATTGGAGTCCCCTCCCCTCTGCTCTCCCCTTACTTGATGTACACTTATCAAGTTTCTTAATAAAAAAATTTCCCGATCAAAAAAAAAAGTAAGGACGCGGGGAATGGTTGTTTTCTTACTTACAGTGTTCCGGCAAAATTTGTGCTGAGATGGCTCTGACCCTCGGGTAGAAGCCTTGCCAAACCAAAATCAGCAATTTTGGGCGGAACTCATTATCCAAGAGAAATATTGCTGGGCTTTATGTCTCTATGTATGATAGTGACATGGAATTGGTCATGTAGATAGGCGAGACCCCTGGCTGTGCCAAATATAATATCAAATCGTTGATTCCAGTTCAAGCTCCCGTGCATTTCACCTGTCAAGGATATGCCAAACTTTTCAACTTGAAGCAGAAATCAAGTATGTGAGCTTTACTATTTCCAGAAAATAACAAATTCAGCATGTTCATATTTGATCTCAAACGAAATTCTCTGAGTCTTCTGTATCCATATCGGTGCAAAATTTGTGTTTGTTCGGTTCGTTGGAAATTGGTTCATTCAATTGAAATTTGCCTGCACTTGTTTATCCCAAATCACTCCAAGAACGATGAATGTGCAAATAAGAACAAGAGAACTGTTAGCGACATACAGATTTCCTTACCTATAAACAGTTTCTCTAGATGGAAACAATATTCAAATGATATGGTAATGACAATATTGAATGTATTAATTTGTAATGAAATGACCACAAAAAGCCTCAATGGACATCGTTTGGTACTTCTCCAAATAAGAAATTGCTCATCAAAACCCTTTAGTTACTTATATGTTGTTTAGCCACATACTTACAATTTCCCAACCCACTTGGTGTAGTGTATTAGAATAATCACCACATGCACACAATAATGAATATGAAAACAGTAAAGAATTGAACACAGGAATTTACATGGTTCTCCAAAACCGGATACCTCCACGGGAGCGATGAGCAAGTCTGTTTATTATGATAAAAAATCGGCCAGGGTTTTTACAATAGATAGTATATATAGCCCTACTCTATTCCAACTCCGCTCTGCTTGGGCATCTGGTCTTTCATTAGAATTCCTTGGTACCTTTTCATATAAGCCACAGTTCCAACAGTACTTTTGGCCTCAAGAAGCACGCTCAGTGTTAAGGATAAAAGTGACTAAGTAATCATACTCTCTAACTAGTAGGTAGTAACTACTAAAGTTTTACGCATGAGTTGGTGGTCAGTAATCTAACATGCTACAAGTGCAGTCAATAGGTCAAACCTTAGCCCGATAGTGAAGTAATAGTAGGTATTTGGTCCTTTTATGCTGAGACTAACTAGACATGCGGAAACGTGTTGAGAATAGGGACAATAAAGTTACCATTTTACTAATTGTTTAACGCTTGGAGCTTTGTCATATAGTGTACTTGAAAGCAATCCACAAGTGTGTGCCATTTTGTCATACCTTGACCCTGTTTACACCATATGTTGCAAATTTTTTTCTTGTCAAGGAAGCAAGATAGTGACATATGGAAAATTCATGTTAAACTTCTAAGTTTAACAAAGGCAGTTGAAGGTGTTCCATTAAACTGCCAAATTTGGATTTGAATGCAAACTTTGAAGAGAAGCCACGAAGCCTATAAATACAAGAAGCTGACAACATTACAAGGATCCACGATCAACCACCACAAGACTTTTTCTTTTGTTTCTTCTTTAACTTTTCGACACTTTCTAGGAGTGGGAGTAACATAATTCACTTATCGATTGTAACTTCGAGTTTGATCGATTTGTACCCTCTTTGAAATTTAATAAAGTTGTACTTTGTTAGTCTTCAATTCCTTCGTTTGCTTCCAGAGAAGTCCTGGACTACGGCAAGTAACCAAACTCCACTTTCAGAAACCACATTTCCAGCATCCATCCATCACTTAAAGTTCTTATCAATAAGAACTGGTTTAAATTGGTAAAAGATTGATATTGACTTGTAGATGGAAGAAGTGGACAACTTACCGTATAAGTATTTGTCAAGGCTTCCATTTCCCATATAATCATAGACAAGTAGTAGATCAGGTCCTTTGCTGCAACAACCTAGTAGGCGGAGGAGATTCCGGTGATGAACATTACTAATTAGCTTCACTTCAGTCGTAAAATCAGTCTTTACTCTACTGGTTCCCATAACTAGCTTCTTCACTGCAACTATGTTCCCATTCTTCAGAGTGCCCTGGACCCATTGAACTTCATGGTAATGAGTATGTTTACCAATCCGACAACCAACTTACAAATCACTAGATCATAAAAATGTGAAAAATGATGGCCTGATTGAGTTTTTTCCAAAATAGGAAATCATTTCTCCACAGTAATATCCCATAATCTTGATGCATAGCTTATTTCCCAAAGATACTGAAAAGGAAGAATCTCGGACCACATTAATTCTAGGCATGACCTATTTTTAGGGGTGTAAACACGGCCCTTCAGCCACGAATAGCATGCCCGAGGATATGGGCCATATGATTTGAAGCCCAGACCCTCGGCATAAAATGGTTTCTTTCTAAAAAGAGGCCAAAAGCCCTGAGGCCTGAGACCAAGCCAAATACCTACGGGCTATGATCTGCAACTAGACCTAGGTTCTTGAAAAATGGTCTGGAAAGGCTCGAACATGAATTTGGCCTGAGCCCAAGGGGACCAGGGCAGGGCTAGCATCCATACCTTATATAGAATGGGCCGGGCAGAGCTTTCCCAACCCACATTACATAAACGGTAATTCGAATCATTGGTTCATCTCATAGAAGTTTTCCTGTGTACATGATGCAGCGGAATCCACGAGAAACTAGTTGCGTACTAGTTCAAACGAAAATAGGTCTCGAATCCACGAGGTTCTTGAATCCACAAGAAGAATGAGAGATAACTCTGAATTTTATTTGATTAAAAGTTGAAATATGCCCATAGGCTACATCCATATTTATACTAGTAGAAGTCCTAGCTAATAGGAAAGTACTTAGAGTAGCAACCAAGAAAAGTATTACTTGGAAACCTAGACTATTAGCTAAAAGGAAATAAAATAAAATCTAACCAAAACTAAACTAAAAACGTGCAAAATAGGAAGCACAAATAAAATCTCCTAATACTAATCGTAAATAAAAATTATTACTAAAATAATGTTTCCATAAATAATGGGGGTGTATATCTTGTCCTGCATCATTCTCCTTTTCTTCAAAAGAACTCGTCCTCGAGTTCTCGTTAGGAACCTGCCATCTTCCATGCCAAATAAATAAATACTTGGAGTACTTTAATCGCTTGATTTCCTTCCAAAAAAGTCTCACACCAAAAATTACTTCCAAAGATATCTTCTCAGCATATTTCAATTGATTGATAAGATCAATAAGATGAATATTGGAAATCCAATGATATTGTTGCACTCCAAGAAAATCAATAAGGTAAACTTGACATTGTGTGTTCTCTTGATTTTGTATCCTCATCTCAGCGTTGGTTGACATATTAATAATCGACCCATTAAGAAATATTGGCGTGACCATGTAGCCATCACATAAGGTGGGAGCATTGATCGCCTCCTTTGAAAAATTAGTTTGGTCCTCAACAACTTGATCCCCAATAACAATACCATTATTTTTCTCATCATCCAAATCCCTATCAATTTTCTTACCATCAACTTGAGTTGCCTCCTCTTTAAAAGCTTCTTCATCAACATTATCGGTAGATGCATTGATTGTATTTTGTTGCTTCGACATATATTTATCTTCCAAAAGTTGCCCATAATTCCATGGCACAAATCTATCCGTCAAACGTTCTCTGATTTTTGACCAATCGCAAATACGACGCTTGCCCAAAATATCTCTTAAAGATTGCATATCTAGCCACCATTGTAGAGCTGGACCTATAAGTTTTAAAAAGAAAAAGCTCCACCTGTCTTCGGACGGAATTCCCTCATAATCGAAGAAATCTTCAATATTAAAAATTCAGTCTAAAATATCTTCAAAATACTCATAACCACTTAATTTAGGCAAATTATCATAAGACCTGAAATCGGGTTCTGATTCTTCACTATCAGCACAATTAAGTGGGTGTTTCCCAACTACAATCTGGTTATCGGGCTGACGTTGGGCAAATCCCACCGCGCTTTCCCGATTCTGGTTAAGAGGATGGCGTTGGGCAAATCCCACCGTGCGATCTTCTTCAACCCTTACTGCTCCTTGATCAGCAAGCCCTTGAGCAACGTCGAGGGGTGTGTCTTCTACTTTATTTGGTGCCATCAGCCAGGAAAAACCCGCTCTGATACCACTTGATGCAGCGGAATCCACGAGAAACTAGTTGCGTACTAGTTCTGGTTATTACTAAAATAAAATCTCCTAATACTAATCGTAAATAAAAATTATTACTAAAATAATGTTTCCATAAATAATGGGGGTGTATATCTTGTCCTGCATCAGTACAATTCTGGTTATGTCTGGGCATCAAGGCATTCTTAATAACTGGTAAGATATTTTTCATTTTATGCTGTTTTATATCACTTGAAAACGTATGAAATTACCTTATATACATCACCAAAACCTCCTTCTCCTAGTTTATTTTCAATACTGAAATTTTTCGTGGCAGATTTCAAATCTTTGTAGCTGAAATTCTTAGGTCCCTGCAGCTCGCTTGCCCCTGCCATTTCACCTGGTACAAGGGAAAAATCACATTCATAGATATCAGCAAATTGATCTTTCAAAAACAGCTTTCCAAACTAAGTCTTTAGAAAAATGTTTGTAGACACATCAACGTTCTATCCTTTCCGTGTAGACGAAATATATTTGAAAACATGTTTTTGCTTTCTTCTTAGTAAGTGATTTCTTTGAGGAAAAAAATACTCGAAACAAAGTTTTGAATCTGTCGACCAAGCAAATTTTCTGCCAAAAAAAATTACTTCTCAAAACCACTCGAACAAAGCATACTTTCAAACATGCATGATTTCATGGTAACAAATCAAGGCAGTTATTTTTGTTTCACCTCTTGCAGCTGCCTTCCTTGATTGCTGATACCATAAAACGAGTCCAATTATAAGCAGAAGACATCCTCCACCTCCAATACTCCCTCCAATAATGGCATCCTTTTTTCTTGAACCTTGACCTCCTGTTTAGTCAAAAAACAAAAGGTAATAGTTTGTGTTTGATTGCACAAGATAATGTGCTGGAATTGTTTCTCTTATATTCATGTGAAGAGTGAAAGCTAGAAAAAGTTCCAAAAACCATACCACAAAACATATCTAAGCTTTTGAGCTTTTGGTTTGCCCCCCTGCTACAAATTGTCACACTCGTGGTTCTCTGATTAATTTTTTGTGATTTGGTAATACTAATTCAATGACTAAATCCATTGGAGCTAACTTTTGTTTGCCATGGATGACCAGAGCTAAAGACGTAATTAGAGAGTTAATTATTTCAGACACCGGCTCACCATAATGATGTGGTGCTCCCCAACCAACCTCTTTTTGGCTAGTTGAAGTTTCTATGAAAGCAAAGATGCAAGAAAGTATTCTGTTATCCTTACTTATGTTATGTGCATTAGTTCAACAAAAAGTACCCAACCCTTGGGTTGCTAAACTGGATGAAATATTAACTGAAAGCAATTACGAGACGACTGGAGCCAACTCAACCATATTGTTAGAGCACAAAAGATCGTCAAAATGCTTTCTGAATTTTATATTATGGTGAGAACCTCAAAAACATGATTTGTTGGCACCAGCAAACAGTTCAAAGTGCAATGGAACAGAGGGACAAAGAATCATATGCCTTGGTTTCAATTTGGATAAGAGAAAAACTTCGTTCCAATACTTCCTCATGTACGTTGGAAGCATGGACAGACCCAAATAGAGGCAAGGGGGTCAAATGACCTCACTGAATTAAAATTTCCTACACACATGTACATGAATTTTTGGACATTTTCTTAATTTTTCCCCAAGACCGTATACTCTTTTCTTTAGATCTTGCCCCAAGAAACATGAAATATTTACAACCTTGCCCAAATAGTTTACAAAATCTCCCATGATATTTTTTTTTGGTGGTCCCACCACTTTTAACACTCTCTCTCACGTGCGAAAAAGTGGAGCACAACCACAGCATATAATTTTCTCTTTTGTGGTCTCAATATTTTTTCTTTTAACTCCCCTCTTTCTCTCTAACTCTCTCTTTGCCCCTAGCACCATGGCATACCACTTTTTCCTTACATATATTGAATAGATCTCTTTTAATTTAGTATTATAATGTACTCCATCAGTCTCACTTTGATAGTCCCCAACGTTTTAGGATAAGAAATAAAGTTCTTCCTTTCATAAATTTTTGAATTTTTTCGTAGGGGACCATCAAAATGTTTTGAGGCTGAGGAAGCATATCCAGAAGTTCTCAATGACTTTCCATAACTCATTGTGCTCATCTCTATTCATAAGGCGTATTAATGCAAATAGAAGTCTTACCTCCAAGGAAAGGGGTGATGTTAGTGGTCTGATTAGCACCAAAGAAGGCAGTGGCCGAGTACCTAAGGAAACACCCAGCATCAACAGCCCTCCCATCTGTATCAGGGGGACAACTCTGTATATTTCCGTACGCTACTTTCAAGCAATCTAGGCAACCACTCTGACTCACAGTTTGAGCACACTGTGCCACTGCATAGACAGTGCCACCACCGGACACTGCCCTCGTTGCTGCAGCGAAATAGCCATTAATCCTTGGTGCTGCAGTTTGGAGATCTGTTAGTAGTGCTTGGGCGGATATCTGGAAAGCCGTGGGTCAGATGAGGTATCATTGCCGCATATGCCCACATTGCCAGGGAGAGTGGTCTGGTCGTAGAAAGTGCTGCTTTCATACCTTAACATAAGAAGAAAAAAATTTCAGAAGTTACAGTTAGGAAATGTAAAGACTGTCTATTTCAAACAAAACTGAATGATCGCGTACTATGAAACTTGTTTCACCTTTAGCTTTCAACATTATCATGAACTACACAACAAACTGACTGCCAGGTGAAAAAAGGCCAATTGCCAGTGCATCACCACTATATAAGACAACTTACTACACATTCGAGAAGACACTGTGAACTCTCTACTAAGTGAGGGTTGATGGGATACAAGAATATCTCTGCCTGTTCATGCTTAGAGACCTATTTTCTACACGGTCCCAGGCCCGAATTCAATGGTAAAACTTCCATTACATGCTTATGACATGAATCCGGTTATGAATATAAGCTATATATCCCCTCGACAGAGCTCAACGGAAAAAATAGATTCGTGTAGCTGATCCCATTGATTTGGATTTAAGGCTCTTTTTCAGTTTTGATTTGGATCCAAGAAAAAAGATGCATTTTCTTTTGCCTAAAATTTCCCATTACAAACACCATCAAAACAATCAGGAAACAAAGGCAGTTGGTTGAGGATTGTATCACTCAGCATCGTGAATACTCAACCCCAAGAGATTTGGCAAAGTAGGCATGAGACAATAACTATAGGGCTTGCTCCCAAGAGGCTGCTAGGTTGAACTCAACAAGATCAAACATTCCAAACCTTGGACCACTTAATGTTTGTTTGGTAATTAACTTTAGAGTGCCAAAATTAGAGGAAAGTCGAGGAACTCGCAACTTGGTCCAGACACTCGGTTATTCAAAAAATAAAAGCATGCTCAAGAAAATACATAAATATTGAAAACCCTTCAGAAAAGATGCAATTCCGTTCATTTTCATGCAATTTTCCCTATAACCACTGTGGATCGTAAAATATTCTTGTTAACCTCCACCCATTAGGTGGATGATAATATGTATACTATGACAAATTAGTTCGGATATCAGTGCACATTTCACAAATAATAATATATTTTCACGGATATTAATATATTTTTCTCGTATATCTATACACTTTCTAGTATTATCCTTCGACCTTTGGGCGGAGGTTAGCATTTTCCATGATAAAAATCAAGAGCAAAAGTCCAATTGTCGGAGCATCATTACACTCGGCATACTACATATACAAGAAAAAACACAGTGAAACTGAGAATCATCTAATAAGAAATGGTTGAAATGGAGACAGCAATAACAAAATATTCTTTTATTTGACAACAATTTTACCACCAACCAAACAGAAATTCACCGACAATGCATGATATCAATCTTAGATTTCGTTATCAGTGGGAGATGAGTTTATGACAAACCAAAAATGCATCAGTGGTGAGGAGTGGTCGTCGATTATGAGGAGGAGGAGAAGCTCATACTGTATTTTATTTAAGTTTTTTGTTGAACTCAGACTGTATTTTTTTGTGATTTTGAGCAACCTAACAAATTTCCTGCTGATAAAAATTATTTCTAAGTCAGCCATTTTGCTTTTTTCTTTTGTTTTGTTAAATAAACAGATGTCCGGATCAGCTGGCGCCCACCTCAACTAAGATCCCAGAGGTCCATGAGGTAACGGCCGAACACAACCCGCAGTAGCCCCAAGAGTTTGTTGACAAAGAGAATCAAAACTGAGACCTTAATAGGGATGGACATGGAGGTAGCTCAGGGCCGATAGTACTATCTCCTTGCTCAAACCCCTTCCTCATCCCCGTCCCTGCCCCAATTTTCAACGGGGCTTTGTTTTCATCTTCCATTCCCTCTCCAAATGGGGAACAGGGATCGCTACAGAAATTCAAGGATCCAAATATTTTTTTAAAAAAATAACAGATCGTCACACCAATCACAAATATCTGAAAGTAGTGCGGCATAAACACCAAAGTACCCATGTTAAGCACGAACTAAACACTTACACAACGCAAACAATTATGAAAATACGGGCATAATTCCAAAATAAATAATGTCATGAGAATCCTCCTACCAGAAGCCCACCAAATACTTTTCCCCTCTCTTATCCCTTCAATAAATATGCCCAAATTACTTAGCCGAATGGTATCAAGGAAAATATAACACAATTTTGAATCTGATAGTAATACTTTTATATTTTTGGAATGTATCTATAGGGGAAAAAATTAATTAACCCTGTCTTTTTTTTTAAGTGTTCTTCATGAAAATATGTGCAATTTGCAAATAAAAAATTAAAGTGCTTAGAGCATCACTAGTGATATACTCAAATATAAAAATGCTCCAAGATGAGTATTTTGATACACAAAAAATGCTCACAATGGTATTTGGATAAATACTCAAATTAAGTTAACAACATTTGTTACAAATACTCAACTTTTGGCATTTGGATATTCAAAACTACCAATCTTTCTCAATAACCAAACCTCAATAACCAAATTTTATGAACTATGCCGCATCAAAAGTAACAACATTCTCTCTCCATTTTTCAAATACTTAATTCAAAACTCAATTTTTTTGCACTTTCTCCAAAAAATTGAAATTGTCAATTTTTAATCTTTACCAAAATAAGTTCAAGATTGATCTCATCTTAAACGTATTGTGAATATCTTTTAAATAGTAATAATATTATAAAAATATATAAGTACAAGTTTAAAATTGCGCCCATTTTATGAATAAAAATAGGCTAATGATAATGCCAAAACTCATTTTATT
The DNA here is from genome assembly GCA_022606695.1 of Vaccinium macrocarpon. Taxonomy (NCBI): domain Eukaryota; kingdom Viridiplantae; phylum Streptophyta; class Magnoliopsida; order Ericales; family Ericaceae; genus Vaccinium; species Vaccinium macrocarpon. The sequence goes on along the minus strand of CM040179.1, from coordinate 32,711,843 downwards.
CATGCCAAAATTCTTTCATCCCTTGACTGAATTGCCCCTCATCTCTCTCTTTCGACCAAACCCACCTCCATCCTTCCGCCCAAACCAACCTCCATCTATTGTAAGATCTTTTGTACCCAAAACTTTGTTCCCATCCCTCCCATTTTGACACGCATCTAAATTGATTCCAGCCGTTAATATCAAGATCTTCCTTTCTCACTCTCCAACACATTCTTATCTTCTCCACTTTGCCGCCAGTAAATTCCCCCGACCCTAATTCTTTTGCACCCCAACGTCAGATCATAGTCTCTTGGTAAGAAGTCATTCGCTGCCTCATGCCGCCGCCAATCGTTTAAGCAATTTATCTTGAATAATTCTAAGTAAAAGCAAAAACAGAAGGAGTGCAATTTCTTTTCTTTTCTTTTTTTCTTCAATTGCAATCTGATTTCTGAATCCCATGGAGTGAGCTTACCATTCTACTAGTTTTTTTTTTTTTTTTCGAACTAATTTCTTGGAATCCCAAGAGTGCAAACCAAACATTCAAGAGTGTAGATGTCCTGGTTTTCCGTGCAAATTTTTTCGATGCTGTGTAAAATTTTTGGAATCGGGAAGGTTTGCAAAAAGAGAAGAGGAAAGGAGAAGGGGGTGCAGGTGTGGGGCAGGAAAGAGAGAGGATGAGGTCTGGGGAGTTCGCTGATGGCGGAGTAAAGAAGGTGAATTGTGAAGAATTAAGTGATTTTCAATGGAGAAATGTTATAGTGAGAAAATATAGGATTCCATTCAAGCGCTAGGATTAGTTTTGGACACGTATCAAAACGGGAGGGATGGGGACAGAGATGGGATCCCACGACGGATGGAGGTGGGTTTGGGGGGAAGAGAGAGATGAAGGACAATTCAGTCAAGGAATAAAAGAGTTTTGCCATGAACAAAATGAGTTTTGGCAGGAACAAAAGAGGTATTGGCATGAACAAAAGAGGTTTTGACATTATCAATAGCCTAAAAATAGAGTGAATAGTACTTTTTTATTATAGACACAAATGAACCATTGTAGAAGGGTAGATACTCAAACTTATAAATCCATTAAATGAATACTTCAAATGTGATGTGACAATATTTAAGTATACCATTAGTGATGCTCTTATGTACATATTTCTTTCATTTTATTTATATTAAATGAAAGATTTCAATTAGTTTTTTTCAATTTGGTGCAAAAACATTTGGAAAGTAAGCCACTTATAAAGGGACGATGGAGTTTTAGTTTCCTTGAAAAGTAAATCAGAACATATAAAAATATGGAACATATGCATGGTATGAAAATTTGTTATCCTGAAAATGGGTGCCTCTAACCCAAAGAGGTTGGCAAAGTGATCTTCGTCTCGACCTAGGGGTTTATTTTGTTTGATCCATCCGTATCCGATCCAATCCGATCTCTGCCCCAAACGGATCAGCGATTTGGAGATCTATTTGGGGATTGAATAGGATATAGTATAAATTTTTTTTGAAAATTTTCAAAGATTGGATAGAAGACGAGAACAGGCATCGCCTGCCCGAATCCTTGGAGGGGGTCTTAGGCACCAAACATGAATAGACCCTTGAGTATCGAAGGTTAGGGGAGAATTTTTTTTCTTGGGTAATTAATGTTTGTTCGACTGCGGCCAATTTCCGTTTTCCTTCGCTAAAGACAGTTTCTGGTATGCGAAACCTACACGAAGTCTTTAATTAAGGTTATGTTTGATTTCAGGATAAGAGAGGGAGACTAGAGGGTGGACTAATGGACCCACATGTAACATGTACCAACTCTGTCTAGTCCAGCGTTTGTTTGACAGGAATTAAGAATAAAAGTGAATTATTTTTTCATTTAGTACCCCCATGTAAAGGATTAGTTAATACCAGAAGAGGATTAGTTAGCCTCCTTTCTTTGGATTATCTCTCTCCGCATTCAACAGTCAAATCTTTATCCCATTTTTATCTTACTCTAACCAAAATTTCACAACTAATCCCAGTGTATATATATATATATCATATATTATTCCGTAGGCCCTGCTTATTCTCTCTATCTCAGGTTATGGTCCTCACACCCGAACTGGACCTAAGACAACAAAAACCCCAGAAATTGGACCCGTACCCGCCCAATCTCTTCACTCAAAACCGCCTGCCTACCTATTTTCAGTGGGGTTAGGTCAAATTGGCTGTCAGGTCAAGCTGGTGAATAGTCCTACCAGGAATATAAGGAACCATGTAAGCCAGTTCTAGTAACTAGGGCTTAAGTATTTTTAGCCATGTGGTTAGGCTACAATTGATTTCTACAGGCAATCTCGGCGATTCCCAAACCTCCAATGGAAGCGATGCCCGATTTCCACCAACATTATTCGAGATTTTTTTCTCCCTAAGTCCGAAGGTTATACAAGTGTTTCCTAAGAAAATGCGAGCAAGCTTTGATTCCTAGCGGAGGCTCTGGCGATTCCCTAGCGACCATTTTTAAAAGGCTTCATACTCAATTTCCTTAAGTCATTTGAAATTCTTTCAAAACAACATTGTGTGTTGAAGGAATGTGGGTTTTAAGCGAGACCATTGTGACCCCTCCATTCTTCCTCGAAAAATTGTGGGGGTGGCTTCGCCGGAATAACCTCTTTGGCTCTTCTAACATAGAATGGAAGGTGGTGGACTGAGTGAGCTCTGCATGAACCCTAGCTCCTTGACTGAAAATGTGACCTGCACAAGTGAACAACCACATTAGTGCCTAGCTCAAACAATGGTTGTCTGAGAAGGCACTCCGATGGTTAACTTAGTAAACGGAGATGGAGAAATGCACTGGAAACTTAGAAAGAGAAAGGGAAGTTAAGAGGGTATTGAATGAGGAGCGAGAGATGCCAAGTGTGGTGTAAAGATCCGTAAAATAATGTTATTTTCGTGAATTAATATTGGAAAGGATTTAAAGTGGTTAAATGAGGAGTAATTATGTGTTATTTGTGATTGGGGTCTATTTGATTTACACATGTGAATTGTGGGCTTGTGTGTAATTGTTGGAGAGTGTATAAGGGAGTGAGTGTAGGGGATTAGGACAAAAAATCTGCCCCTTTCTTCTCTTTGACAGCCAAACTCCCTCTCCCTCTCTACTCCTCCATTGCTCTCTCACTCAAAGCTTCAAACCACTTCAGTCTATGAAATGTATGCTTCTTTTGTGGTCTTACATGCAAGAAAATTTTGGGTGTGGATTGAATAGGGACACGTAGTGCCCGACACTCAATTCGAACCGTCTAAACATATTTTGGACAGTTTATTGCCTAATGTTTGGTAGTAAGTTTACAACAAGATTAAGATTTTCTCAATTTTCGTGATTTTTTTGCACTTGAATATTGGTTTGTAAAAGTCAGCAGTGGATGGAACTTCATTTGAATTTGTTGGCAAGAATTCCTTATATGAGGATTGCACCTTAGCTGTAGAGGGCAGAGTTTTCCGTACAACCTTAACTAATCTCCCCTCTTCACCAAATCTTTATTCGGGTGAAATGTGTGGGGCCCATGCCTTTGGCTGGGTTTGGCAACACTAATTCTCCCCCCTCTTAGTTTTCCACCCCCTCTTCATTTTCACGTGTATGAGCTCCTCCCCCTGATGACTTTCAGGTAACCTTTGGCCTACCCAAGAATTATCTGGCTGTAAAGGGGAGGGCTTTTGACGATTTTAGCCCTTCTTATCACCCCGCAGCTGGCCACCTTGTCTTCTACAGCAAAGTCCTTCCATGGCACTGTAATTTTCGTTTGTCGCCGGAGGAGTTCCACAGTGTTGGTGTTCGACAATTGCGGCACAACATAGTACTTGCACAGCTCGCCCCCTCTTGCACAAACCTTCCATGGCAACGTCGCCTAGTGTCCCTCGCAAAAAATCTAGAGTGAGAGTCAAAATAATAACATAGTCCCCGTTTTCTGGAAATCTGGTTGGCCTTCCGGTTGACCTAAGGTGCATCCGAAGTCTAATTTCTAATGAGCTCGATTGCTTCATTATTTTATGCCCCAATATGGCCCAGTAAAGAAAAAAGCCCAAATCTCTAAAATAAATCAATTTAATGATCATTTGGCTAATAAGTTGATTATAGCTAATTAGTTGAAGGATCCTTCCTGTATGATTAAACAAAGAAAGTGTGACATATTAAATTGGATAGCCAACCATTCAAATGTACATATTAAAAAAATGTTTTTTTATAAAAAAATTATTACAAAAAATGAAATTTTAAATGAAATAAAGTAATATATCTTGAAATTGTCCAAAACCATTAAATTGATTAAGTTTTATAATTATATAATAAATTTAATGCATAATCAAATTTGGTACACCACAAGGGCAAAAGAGTCATTTGAAAGCTTTTTCCATCATCTACCCCCTCTCTTTTATAAAATATCCAAACTAAGTCAAAAGTTATCCCTCTGTTTAATCTATCATCCAAACTATCTATTTTTTTATTCCCCCTCAATAAACATCATATCAATGTAGACCAACTCTCTAAAAATAATACCCCTTATTATCTTATCTCCCGTCTATAACTTATCCCCTGAAATTTTAGCACCATCCAATCGGGGCTATAGTACTATCAAGTCTTTTCCTGAGTAAATGCTATGCAGTAATGTTTCTTCCTTCTTGCTTTATTTTCCGATCCTTTCATTACTTGGTATAAAGTGAAGACCATTTTAAAGAATTATGTGATTAAGAGTTCAACTAGCAAGTAAAACTAGCAAAATGAGAAACCCCAAGGGATAGGTCAAGTGGCAATAGCAATGAGCTGTAAACCCTGACATCTTCGAAATATCACAACCTTTTGAGACCATATCACAAGAGAGAAATCTCTTGTGAATCTTCGAGTCTGAACTGGGAAATTAAAGAGAATAGTCGAGATAGGCATATGATAGTTCGAACACTCTTACCATAAAAACGTCAAGAAAACGGCCCAAAAGAAATGACACGCGTCAAAATAGTTTTACCAAGTCATCAATATGAGCTTCCACGTGGCACCCATATATTTATGAGTCCTTCAAATCCTTTAAAACTGAGAATTGATCACCGATTTCCTTATGAAGCAAGAAAAAAAGCATGAAGTGGACAACATCGATTGCCAGTGTACGACATATGTGCATACACTAGTCTCAAGGTGCCTTCACATAGCAAAATAAGAAAGGGCAGTGTAGACACGTGTCCACACTAGTCTCAAGGTGGCTCCGCCACTGGTTGTCTTTGGGGGTGCACACAAACCGATTAGGTCGAGTCGAATTTTGTCAAGATCACATCAGCTCGATCGCCAATGTACGACATATGTGCATACACTAGTCTTTGGCTTAGATGGATTCAGCTGTTTCAGTTTAGCAAACCAAATTGAGCTGAATTTAGCCTCTAGTTGGGCTCGTTCAAAATTGTCGAAGCTCAAGCTCGGTTCTTTAAACTCAATTGAGCCAAATTAAGCTTGAATCGATAGCCCTTTCTTTTTCTTTTTTACCCTTCTATGGAACAAGCCTAAAAATGAGGCTTGTTTTTCATTTTCTTAAACAAATCAAACTTGAACGAGTCCTTATTGAGCCGAGCCTAAAACATTTCATGAGTGGTTTGATTCTTATTCTCTTTCTGTCCGGTGTATGACTCTACCCAAATAACCTCTCTAGATCGTCCTCCCTAAAAAAGTATGGAGTACAATAAAGAAAGTAAGAACCCTAATTGACTGAAATCAATATTGAAGAGAGAGAGAGAGAGAGAGAGAGAGAGAGAGAGATGAGCATTTCATTTCATTTCACTTGATCCTTTACAAAGAGAGAGCAATGGCTCTTTTATACATCAGGACCTCAACTGCAACTTAACAGAAAACCAACATTATCTAATAGACCTAACATCACTTGCTTTGCTATAACAGAAAACAGTAATGGAGGTTGTCACGCCCTCATTTTTTATTTTATTTTTAAACATAAATAAAAGAATCTCAAACAATAACCAAGTTAAAAGATAAAGATTTCCATAAATAGAGTACATCATTAGCCCAATGGCTATCAAATGTTTGGGCACCCTTGCCCCAAAGGTGTAATCAAATACTCCCTCCGTCCCTTTTTAAATGTGTTACTTGGGATTCTGTGCCATTTTCAACGGCTTATAACTTTTAATTTATAATAGCTTTTATGATTTTGAAAATTTTGTATAATAGAAATAATTAAGATCTATCAAACAAGATCCATAATGCATATGTTTTGAGGTTCACATTAAAATTTATAAGCCGTTGAAAATGGCACAGAATCCCAAGTAACACATTTAAAAAGGGACGGAGGGAGTAATAAAGTTTGGGCACCCTTGCCCCAAAGGTGAAATTAATTAACATCCTGTGATTCAAATATTTGGGCACCCTTGCCCCCAAGGTGAAGTCGAAATAATATCTCATAAGTTTTTTTTTACAAACCCAAAGTCAAAAGATGGTAAAGGAAATTAGAGTTACATTAACATCTCCCCAAAAGAAAGTTTAAATGCGTAGAAGATGAAGTAAATAACTCCATGCAATGTATGCTCATCATCCAAGTCATGCGTTCCAAACCATGCACGATCAAAGCTGGGTACCTGAAAATGATAGGGTGAGCACACTTGCTCGTAGGAGAACTATTCTACTAACGCTAGGTATATGAATATGATGCATGCACATGAGAGTAAGATATGTCAAACGGTTATTCATATGCGAGTTCAAGTATCCAAGTCATGGAGGAAGAAAGGAAGAATTTAGAAAGTTTCAACGTATCCAAGTGATTTCCAAGTATCCACCCACAACTCATGTTTTCAAAAGTCCTTTCTAAGTGTCCAAAATATAATCCAAATATCCATTTCATTTCACCCAACCACCCAAGTTCATCACACAAGTCAAAATCAAGTTTACAAAACGAGTTTCGACAAAACTTTAAGGATAGTCCAAAACTTCAATTCCCATTTCTTTCATTGAAGAAAAATCATCATGTTCATTTAGTACTAGGGGTTTAACCCCTCTGCCGGGTTCCCTAGGCCCCGCGTGCCTCTGCCGGGTTCCGTAGGCCCCGCGTGCCTCTGTCGGGTTCCATAGGCCCCGCGTGCCTTTATCAAAAAAAAATTTACCAAATGATGGTATCGGTGTAAGAATATCCCATTATCCCAAACATTTCATAACAAGTCCGTTTTCCAAATTTCATTTCATTATTTCACATCTTTTCGATAAAAGGGTGGCCTTTTTACACACACCCACGCTTTCTAAAAAATCATCAAACTTTCATGTGATGCAAAATGACATATTTGTTTATAAAATCAAAGTCCTCGAGTCAAAACATGGTTGCAAGTAATGCCAAATGTCAATTTTATGAAGGAATAAGCGATCGGGGACCAAATGGACATCAAAGGGTGACCGAAAATCACCCCAAAAACAGGGGCAGTGGCTGGAAATTATAGGGGCAGCAGCTATGAACAGTAGTCTGAGCAGATTTTCACCCTTAGGGTGTGGAATTTCAACCCAATCACAATAGAGATAGTTTAGGCTCAAATTGGAAATGCTAGGCAACAATTAAACATGGAGGGATGTCAATTTCACTCCCAATTTCATCAATCAACAAGCAAATTCATAGATCAATAAATCAAAGTGGAAAAACCCACACAAATTGGGGAAAACATGAAATTCAAGGAGATTGAGGCTAAAAATCAAGTATGTGCAACAAATCATAAGCATATAACTAGAGAGAGTAGACATTGTTCCCCTACCTCAAGGATTTGCTTGAAAAATGGAGATGAATGAAACCCTAGCCCCAAATCCCGAATTATGTACTCCCGGTGTGAATCCAAGGTGACCCAAGCTCCCCATGGTGCGTAGAACGTGAATATGGCCTTGGTTCTTGAAGAGATTGAGTGGGGAGGGAGAGTTTTGAGCTTGAAGTGAGTAAAAATGGAGGAGAAGAGAGAGGGAGGGTGAGTCGATCGGTGGAGGAGAGAGGGAGAGTGAGATATTTTGTTTTTTTTCAAATTTGCCCCACACTACTTATTATAACCCCCTAACTACCCCTCACACCCAAATGTCACTTGTGTATATAGTATGTGACCACAATACTTATTTTCATAAACCAAACTTAAGTAAAGACTTTCTTTACTTTAATTTATTTATGAAAATAAGGAAGTATCCCCCATTTGGAAACAATGGCATTTCTAAAATTTTAAAATTCTAATCACATCAAAATCTCATCCCCCCACTTTTAGTACAAAACTGAAAAACAGCAGATTTTTCTCCGAATAAAATAGGCGAAAGATGACTTTGCCTTACTTAAAAATAACTTCCGATTACACCGTTGTGATTAGAAAAATCCAAGGAACAATTACCGGCATTTTTTTTGGCCAAATTGAAACTTCTCCAAAAAGTGATTTTTCATACGGGTTCTTATAGAGGTTAATAAAGACAGACTGAACTTCTGATGACATGGAAATTAATAACAAATTTCAAGTTTAATGAGTTTTGCTTACATGCCCCTACAAACTCATGGGTGTAGAAGACACCGTGAGTTTGGACTTGAGCATGGAAAACCTATCAACAGAAAAGGGTTTAGTGAATATATCTGCAAGTTGGTCAGCTGAACCAATGTGTTTAACCATAATTTGCTTACTCAAAACTTTTTCCCTGATAAAATGGTAATCTACTTCCACGTGTTTAGTCCTAGCACGGAACACAGGGTTGGATGCTAGGGCTATAGCAGACATATTATCACACCACGGTAAATGGGGCAAAACCAGAGGAATATGCAAGTCCAGCAAAATTTGTTGAACCCAAGAAACATCTGCTGCAAATTGAGCCAATGACCTATATTCTGCTTCTGTGGAGGATCGTGCAACTGTAGGTTGCTTTTTAGCACACCAAGATATGAGATTAGGTCCCAAAAACAAACAATATCCTGAAGTTGATCTCCTGTCTAGACTGTCCCCAACCCAATCTGTGTCTGAAAACCCAGTGAGAGTCAATGGTCCAGGAGAAAAGTGCAAGCCTTCATACAAACTGCCCTTAAAATATCTGAGAATTCGCTTAACAGCAACAAAATCACTTTGTCTAGGAGCATGCATGTGTTGACATGCTTGATTGGTAGTAAATACAAGTTCAGGTTTAGTCAGAGTAAGGTACTGAAGTGATCCAACTATCATTCTATATCGATGAGGGTCATCAAATGCAAGATTAGAAGCAATAGATGCAGGCTTAACAGATGAAAGAGAAAGACTTGGTTTACATTCAAACATCCCAGCTTTAACAAGTAGATTAGTAGCATACTTTGTTTGAGTAAGAATCAGAGACCTATCATGCCTAAGAACTTCTAATCCCAGAAAATAACTAAGTGACCCTAGGTCTTTTAGAGCAAATTTAGTACTCATCAACTAAACTAGCTCATCAATATATGTTTCATTAATTCCAGTAAATCAGGATATTATCAACATACACAAGGATCAATGTAATGCCATGAGAATCTTTGAGTGTAAACAAGGATGAATTAGCCCTGCTATTCGGAAACCCATGTTGAATTAGAAACCCAGATAACAAAGAAAACCAAGCCTTAAGAGCTTGTCTCAAGCCATAGAGTGCTTCGTCCAATTTACACATAGTTGGGGTGATGAACATCCTTATAACCAAGTGGCTGCTTCATGTATACCTCTTCCTCCATTACTCCATGTAGGAAGGCATTAGACACATCAAATTGTCTAATTTTCCAGTCATGATGAACAACTAAACTCAAGACTATTCTTACTGTAGGTTGCTTTATAACAGGGCTAAAAGTCTCATTAAAATCTAGGCCTTCAGATTGTTGGTTCCTAATGGCAACCAACCTTGCTTTGTATCTAGCCACACTTCCATCTGAATTTCTTTTGATCCTATAGATCCACTAACAACCTATGACATTTGCCTCTAGTGGAAGTGGAACTAATGTCCATGTGTTCTGATGTACAAGTGTTTTGTACTCTTCTGCCATTGCAGCTTGCCACACATAATGATGAAATGCCTCAGAAAAAGTGTGTAGGTTCTACAGTAACTTCAAAAGATGCAGGAGAAATAGATTCAGAAGTAATAGCAGTGAGACTCATAATTGGTTTTGGTTTAAAAATACCGTGCTTGGATCTAGTGGTCATGGAATGCGTATTAGTAGGTTGAGTAGCATGATTGGTAGGATGGGAGGATAAAGAAGATGAATTAGGAGGAACAATAAGAGGAATATGAGATGATGTAGCAGGAGTAGTATTTGATATAGGGTGCTCTGCAGTGGCATTTGATAGAGAATGCTCAGAAGTATGACTAGAATGCACAGGAACAGAAATAGTTATAGGACAAATAGACTCATATGAATGAGATATTGAATGACTATTGTGATCCTGAACATTAGTTGATGGAATAGTACCAGAGATAGGAATATCAATAGTAGTCAAAGATGTCAAAAGAACAGTAAATAAAGATGAAACAAGAGTATTATCACATGGAGTCTTTACTAAAGTAGTAAATGGAAAAGAGAGTTCATCAAATTTCACATGTCTAGAGGTATACACTTTGGTCGTAGTAGGATCATAACACCTAAACCCCTTGGTATTTTCACAATAGCCCAGAAATATACAAGGTTTGGACCTAGGCAGAAGCTTGTGATTGGCATAAGGCCTAAGCCGAGGATAACAACAACATTAAAATGGTTTAAGACTTGCATAGTTAGGATTGGTTTTGAACAAAGCTACATAAAGGACTTTATACTTCATAGATGTATGAGCTAATCTATTGACTAAATAGACAGCAGTATTCAGTGCTTCAAGCCAAAAGGAAACAGGTAATTGGGCTTGTAACAAAAGAGCTATGGTTGTCTCAATGAGATGCCTATGTTTTCTTTCAACCACACTATTTTGTTTAGGTGTGTGGGGACAAGTAGTTTGGTGAACAACACTAGTGGACAAGAACAAATGAAGAAGAAGATGATTTATGAATTCACCCCCATTGTCACTCCTAACAATCTGAATAGAAGTTTGGAATTGAGTATGAACATAAGCTTTGAAGTTAGCTAATTTCTCTTTAACTTCAAATTTATAATGCATTGGAAAGAGCCATGAATATTTGGAAAAATCATCAACAATGAGAAGATAGTACCTAAAACCTTTATTAGAAGCAACTGGGGAAGGCCCCCACACATCAACATGTACAAGTTGAAAAGGTGCAAAAGTTGTGGACTCGGACACTCGAAATTGAATCTTGTGACTCTTAGCCATATGACAATAGACACAATGAAGTAAATGTGGTTTAGTAACTGGAAGACTGAATTGCTTTATTAAAGAAGTAAACAAAGAAGTACTTGGATGCCCAAGTCTTCTATGCCAAGTTTCAGTTGAAGAAGGTTTGGTGAAGAAGGTTATTGCACTAGAATTATTTGAAGGAGTAGAAATATCCTCAGAGTGTTTCAGAATAGGGTATAATCCCTTGTGGCATGGACCCTGGTAAAGGATGTGATGGGTTGACTTGTCCTGAATAACAAGACCACTTGAATAAAAAATAAGCAAGCAATGATTGTCTTGAGCAAATTTATGAACTGAGATAAGGTTATGAGTAATTTGTGGTGTGTAAAGAATATTGGATAAATGAAATTTATCACTAGATGTAGGTAGAAAACCATTACCACTGTGAGTAACTTGAAGACTCTGTCCATTTCCCACAAGCACCCCTTTAGTTACAACAAATTGTTGAGGCTGAGTAATGTTCTGAGCATTGTTGGTGACATGACTAGTTGCTCCAGTGTCGAAATACCAAGGTTGAGGAGTAGAACTAGTGTGTGGTAGTCTCAGTATAGGGTGCAATAGTCATCATTTCATTACCAGAGAAAGAGCCACCAGGTGGACAAAAATTAAGAGGCACATAAGGCACACTATACTATCCCGTAAAGCCAGCAAAAGCTGTGGTCATAGCAGGTGGCATACCAGGTGTTGGATTCATCATCTGAGGTGCATTATGAACATAAGGTTGCATCATAGGTATAGCTGAACCACTAGGTTTAAACCCTCCATTCTGACTTTGAGATGCAAAGAACTGAGATGGAACATTCTGAAAAACAGGTATACTTGGTATGCCTTGTGATCCATACATTGTTGAATAGGCCTGAGGTACATTAGAAAAACCTCTCCATTGGTAGCCAGGACCATTTGCTCTATAATAGCAATAGTTTGTGGAATGATTGTTCCTTCCACAACATAGTGAAACTTTGAACTGCCCCCTCTACCTCTGTTAAAATTCCTAAAATTGTTTTGCCCATACTACTGTGAATTGTTTGTAGGAAAGTACTGTTGATGTGTTCCATACTGCTGTTGTGAAGACATTTGACCACCAAATGCACTTCTTGTATGACCAGTGCTACGAAAACCAGAACTAAATGTATGTTGCCTAGAATTATTAGAAATATTATTCTGATTTTGTGTATTGGTATGTGAGGTTAACAAGACTGTGTTGTTGACATCAACTTCTAAAGTCTCTTTACTTAACTATGCATCCTCACTTTTCATCATTGTAACCAAATCATCAAAAGAATCTTAGTTCCTCTGGTTCTGACAGCCCTAATAGCAGTCCTTAGACCATTAAACGCTTTAGGCAGCCCTCGTAATGTCCTAAACACCAACTCATCATCCTCAACAACACATCCCACGACTATGAGATTTTGTGTAATCTCTTGGATTTTATCAACATACGCCTTTATAGTTGAGTTTTTAGATGCACAATACAGTTCATCTTTAAGTTCTTGAACATGTGATTCAGTCAATGAATTATATCTTTTCGCTAAAGAATCCCAAACTTGACGAGCAATTCTTAACCCTAGAACATAAGGTAAAGTAGTTTGGGACAAAGATGCATTCAAACACAACTTGAGTTGAGAATCAATCAACTTCCAAAGAGTATAAGCAGGATTTACACCTACTTCACCCTGAGCATTTCTAATTTCAAACAATGGTGATTGAATAGATCCATCATGATAACCATAAAATCCATTTGCCTCCATCACATTTTCAACCTGAATACGCAATAGCATGTAATTTGTGTCATCTAATTTGATATTCACCAAAGAGTGGAAGTTTGACACAAGAAAAGCCAATGCTGAAGGTAGCATTGCAGTCATTGCTGTAATAGTTTTTGCTGATGTCACCGCCATAGATTCTTGATCTTGAACTCTCAATTCGAGAACAAATTACTTCAATTATTGAATTACGCAACCTAGACTACTAGATTTTAACTGAAATATTCAGGATTGTCAGAGGTAAGTCTTTGACGCTCTGATACCATAAAGAAAGTAAGAACCCTAATTGACTGAAATCAATATTGTGAGAGAGAGAGAGAGAGAGAGAGAGAGATGAGCATTTCATTTCATTTCACTTGATCCTTTACAGAGAGAGAGCAATGGCTCCTTTATACATCAAGGCCTCAACTGCAACTTAACAGAAAACCAACGTTATCTAACAGACCTAACATCACTTGCTTTGCTATAACAGAAAACAGTAATGGAGGTAAACAAAGACAAACTGAACTTTTGATGACATGGAAATTAATAACAAACTTCAAGCTTAATGAGTTTTGCTTACATACAAGACAAATACGTTCATCCCTCATCCTAAGGAAGGGAACCAAGCAAGGATGGGAATTAGGAAGGCGTTTGGGCGCCTTTTTTACACCACACAAACACAAATGAGAAGAGAGGATCAGCTAGAAAAGAGACAATTGCAATCTCCACACGGTTCAGATTTTCACCTCATCGTCGATTGTTGAGATTCTCTGTTCAGATCTTCACCTCAATACTCTGTTCATATTTTCTGCAATTTTTGTTTGGTAATGTTGGTTGTGTTGCCTATGTTCACTGACTTTATTTGAAAGGAGGAGAATTGAGATTTTCCGTTCAGATCTTCACCTCGCTACTCTGTTCAGTTTTTTTTTTTTTTTCAAAATGTGGATTGTGTTGTTCACCGATGATTTGGAAGGAGGAGAGCCTATGAAATGTATGCTTTTTTTGTGGTCTTACATGCAATTTTGAATGACTTTGTTGATATTTAGGAAATTGGGGCGATATTTCCGAAGTGGGGCAGAGGTTGATATTTCCAAAGTGGACTAGAGTCTATGAAATGTATGCTTCTTTTGTGGTCTTGCTTGCAATTTTCGAAGTGGGGCAGAATCTTACACGTGTATTTTGTGGTGCACATGTGGTGTACCTAGGGGTGGGCGTCGTGTCGTGTCGTATTGTGTCGAGTCGAGTTTGTGTCAAAATGACATTCTTAATTAGTTGTGTCAAAAAATATGAACCTTAACTTGACCTGCTAATGATCGTGTCGTGTTTGGGTTGACATGATTAATTTTTTTTTTTCACGATGATCTTTTTATTATTTGTGATATCCCAAGTTTGGGGGTAGATGGTATTTAGTCCCACATTGGTTGTTTACATGAGTGGTCTTGGGTATATAACAAGCCATGTGGGCTACTACTAGTACCTTGGGCTTAAGTATTTTGGGTCATGTGGTGTGGCTAGTGGATCAAATCAAGGTACTGGGCTAGTGGTCTACATGGGGGCGTTACAAATGCTATTAGAGCCCCGCCCTGGTCCAAATGGTGGGTAGGATGTGCTCTGCCACCATGGACACCAGGGGAGGTTGCTAGGACTATGCAATGAGGGCGTTGCATCCCTAAGGGGGGAAGATTGTGATACCCCAAGTTTTGGGGTAGATGATATTTAGTCCCACATTGGTTGTTTACATGAGTGGTCTTGGGTATATAACAAGCCATGTGGGCTACTACTAGTACCTTGGGCTTAAGTATTTTGGGCCATGTAGTGTGGCTAGTGGATCAAATCAGGGTACTGGGCTAGTGGTCTACATGGGGACGTTACATTATTAATCTACAGTAACCATTACAATAGATTAAAGGGACTAGATATCAAAGAGAGTAATTATAGCCAACCAAAATGATGTGTTATTATAGCTAGCCAAAATAATGTGTAAGACCGTAACAAAACCTTGTAAATTTGAGAACATGGAGAGAATAACTTGATATCAAAGGATAAACTTTAGCTACAACAAGATTGAGTTTGAAAACTTTCATGCACAACTTCAAAGCATGAAAACGTACAGGTTAATTTGTGTCATTTTTGGGTCGGGTTTGAGTTACTGTGTCCAATCGTATAGACATGGTAACCCGAACAGGTTAATTCGTGGCATTTTCAGGTTATGCGGGTTCAACCCGAACCCGACCTATTTACTAATCGTGTTTTTAGGTCGTGTCATATACGTGTTTTGTGTCAGAAATACTCAACACTGACCCACTAACTTCGTGTCGTGTCGTGTCGTGTCATGTTGTGTTGTGTTGTCGGGTCGTGTCATAAATTCTCACCCCTAGGTGTACCTAGGGATGGCAACAGGTAGGATATGGATTGGAGGACCCTATTCCATACTCGATCTCCGATTAGAGGATCTTTCACCATCCCCGCCCCCATCCCCATTGAGGATATTAGATGAAGAACCAAACCCACCTCCCGATGGGGATTGGGGGCTTCCCGAATATACACATATCCAAACAAAATAAATAAGTCAAGAATGACATAAATTGATATTTATATTTAGCAATATAATCTTAATTGATATTCTTTGAATATTAAGTAGTCTAGGATGGGTAGTAATTGATAAGATTTGATAATTAAAGAGGTAATTATTTTTACATATGTAACTATACTCAAGATTTAAACATATGTTCCTATTTAGATGTACACAAATAATATGGTATATATAGTATGTATAACCGGGTACGGGGAAGGTATGGGGCGGGTACGGGTATTCGGGGTTGGGGATTACAAAATCATACCCGCTCCATACCTGAGTGGCTTTTCTTCATATCTTACCATACCTGCTACTATTGAGGAAAGTTCTGAATTATCTCCACCTCCATATCATCGGGGGCGGGGCGGGTATCCATTGGATATGAAGAAGTTGCCATCTCTAGGTTTACCCATATCATTTTCCTTAGGAAAGTAGGTTGATATTTCCGAAGTGGGGCAGAGGTTGAATTTTTTTTGTTTGGGTGAAGGCTGAATCTTTTGCGGATCATGTTCAAAGTACAGTTCATTTTTATGGCTCTAAGTTTATTTAAATTTGGAATGTTTTTATTTTGTGTAATGTTTGCTTCGTTGGTTGTTTTTGGTCATTGTGTAATATTTTTTATATGTTTAATGTTTGGTTATGATGTTTTTATAATTTGTGTAATGTTTATAATTATATTTTTTGGACCTTTTTTTTGTGTGGCAATTACTTCCATTTTACACAATTCTTATTATGTACGAGAGACTTTCAAGTTTCAATAACCTAAAAAAAAGGAAGATCAAAAAAATTTTCCAAAATTGGATGGCTCACGTTTACAAAAATATTTTCCAATATGACTTTAAAAAACTTGCTAAAAACAATATTCGTACATATTTTTAAGAGAAAATTAGTAAAAAATACAATATATTTTACAAGTTTTAAGGGAAGTACACACGTTCTTCTACAAGAGCTACAAGGACATGGTTTTTGAACCTTTTAGCCATAAGGCCAAAAAAAAAAAATGAAACTTCACAAAACGCATTTACTATCTCCATAACCACCACTACCACTTCCATACCCTCCACCAGGACCAGGACCACCACCACCCCTATTACCACATCCATCAAGGTGGCCGCTACTGCTACTGCCACCTCCACTGTCCACCACCATAACCACATTCCCTACAAATCTAACTGAACTGCAAAGCAATTTTACTTCCGATGACAATCCACTACTACCAGCAGCGGTGCCGGCATTGGTGGCTAAGGCCCGATTTTGTTTTTCCTAAGAATAGATAAAAAAAAATCCCACTCATTGGGATTCCGAAATCATATCGCAAGCAAGATGAAATTGAAAAATACTAATTAATTTGGAACCCTTACTGACCAAACTGTAGAGAAATTGATGATGACAAAGGCTGGAATTGCAAAGTTTGGATAACTGACTTGGATCCACAAGGTTCCGTTGGGTGAGATTTGTTTTTGTTTGAAGATTCGTAAAGTGTCACTAGTTTTTTGAAATTCTCACCGTAAATTCGTTGAGCATCTTGTGTTTCTGGGAAGAAGATGGGATTAGGACTTGGGTCGCCAGAAGTGGTCAGCCGAAGGTGGGTGGCGGTCGGTGGGAGGTAGAAGTTGATATTTTTTAATTTTTGTACCATAATAGAAATTTTAAAAATTAGTGACATATCACGAATTTTTTGGGTTGGACGGAGGTGGGGTGGTGTTCGGTCGTGAGGCAGGAGTTGATTTTTTTGAATTGTCTGTACCAAATTCAACTATTAAAAGTTAGTGACATTTCACTTAGTTTTTTTTGGTTGCCGGCAGTGGTCGACTGTAAGTGGGACAGTGGTCGGTAGGAGTTGATTTTTTTTTTTTTAAAAAAAAATTTCTATATGAAATTAGAACTTTTAAAAATTAGTGACATGTTACTAGTTTTTTGGTGGCCAGAAGTGGTCGGCCAGAGGTGGGGTGGTGATTTTTTTGAATTTTATGTTCAAAATTAGAATATTTAAGAATTATTGACATATCACTAATTTTTTTGGTCTCGGATGTGGTCGGTCAAAGGTGGGGTGGTGATTTTTTTTGAATTTTATGTTCGAAATCAGAATTTAAAAAAATTACTTACATCTCACTAATTTTTTTGGTCGTTGAAAGTGGTCGGCTAGAGGTGAAGTGGTGGTCGGCCGGAGGTGGGGTGGTAATGTTTTTAATTTTATGTTGAAATTAGAATTTAAAAAAATTAGTGATATCTCACTAATTTTTTTGGTCGCCAGAAGTGGTTGGCTAGAGGTGGGGTGGTGATTTTTTGAAATTTTATGTTCGAAATTAGAATTTTAAAAATTAGTAACATCTCACTAATTTTTTGGTCACTCGAAGTGGTTGGCTAGATGTGGGGTGGTGGTCGGCCGAAGGTGAGATAATTTTTTTTTTTAATTTTTGGATGAAATTAGAACTTTTAAAAATTAGTGATATTTCACTAATTTTTTTTTGTCTTTATGTTCAATTGCAAAAGTTCATTGTCCTTCCGTTTAAAAATGTCAAATATTTGTTATTTTTATGTTTGATTGCAAAAGTTCCTTATCCTTGCTTTTTAAAAAGTCAAATGTTTTTGATTTTTGGCTAAGTGACCCTATTTTTAATACATAATTAATAAACAAGGATAAAATGATAAACAATCCATCCATAACTCATTTTTATCGTTGTTCTCTCAAACACTGCCAATGTTGTAAAATGCATTCTACACATTTCTCTCAAACACTTCTCACATATTCAAAACACATAATCTAGAAAGTCAAAAATTTAAAAACAAAAAACTGAAAAACTAGGCTCCCAAACATCCTTTAGTCCTAGGATGCATATAGCATGTGATTCAGTTGTTCCACTACCGTGTACTCACTTTTCCTGATGACCTTTATAAACTAGCTCCTTGATTTATTGCTCTGTAACCCTTGCTTAAAGCTCAACTCGTTAAACTCAAACAAGCTAGATTCAAGCCAGGCTCAGTTCTGAGATTTTCGGGGCCTGAAACAAGTTTTTTAAATGGGGCCTTCTAGAATTTGAATATATATTAGTTATTCGACTAGAATTGTGAGAGCTCTATGTGGTGCAATGGTGAGGTATAATTTTTGGAATCATGAGGTTGGGGGTTCCATTCCTACCACGCATGGAGAAGCACCTTTTTTTAAAAGTTGAAGTAAACTGACCTCGAAAAATGAGGAGTAAAAGGATCAAACACATGACCTCAAGAGAAAAACTTAAAGGTCTTACCCACATAGCTACTAAAGCATCATATGTACAACATTTGATGTACATTATATTTAATATATCACAGATTCTGGGGGACCTATTATTGGGTTAAAAACTCGGGGGCCGAAGCGATTCCTTGGTGGGCTTCCCCTCAGAACAGACCCTGATTCAAGCTCGTGTTTGATAGCTTTCTTTTTTTTTCTTTTTTCTTTTTCATGGAACTAGCCCAGAAATGAGGCTTGGTTTTGCTTAAACATTTTTGCAAGCAACTCAATTCTTTTTCTCTTTCTTTCCGGTTGATGACTCTACCCAGCTAACCTATCTCATCTCTGAAAAAGTACTCCGTACTAGACAAATATGTTCAATCCCCCTTCAACTAAGAGGGTGTTTGGAAGTCTATTTTTCAGTTTTTCATTTTCAGTTTTTTGGCTTTTTGATTTTCTGAATTATGGGCAGAATGAGTTTTGAATATAGGTGGAGTGTTTGGGAGAAATGTGCATAATGTATTTTGCAAAAGTAGAGTGTTTGGGAGAAGAAAGACAAAAAAGAGTTATGAATTAATCTTTTACCATTTACCCTCATTTATTATGATATTAAAAATGTATATGCCATTTTACTTATTTACTTATTTATTTTTTGAATTTATTTTTGTGTGTTGTTCCCAAAGAAAATAAAGTGAAGTACCAAAAAAAAAAAGAAAAGAAAGTGAAGTACGGGAGGAATATGTGGAACCAGAGCCATTATCTTCCCCCCTCTGCGCGCGTGCGCGCGCTATGGAAATAAAACCCATTTGAAATCCATGGAAAATCCCACGGGGAAAATTCTGGAAAATCCCACGGAAGATCCCATTGAAGGTTCCACAGACGATCCCATAGAGACACCGAGATGTTTTTTCTGGAGAATCGATAAGAAATTCAATTGGTAAGTTGCAACCCAATTTTAGACAGATTTCTTGAGTTTTTTTTTTTCTAAATCAAAATTCTGAATTCCAGATTTTATACTACCGTTGTAGTGATGAAAACCGGTGTGTAGATTGCATGAATTGTCTTCTTGCTTCTTCTTCCTTTCTCTATCTCTCTGATGTTGCTGTGGGGGAAGATTTTGGGAAGAAAAAATGTAACGTAAACAAAGAGTAGAATGGGCAAGAAAAAACTAGAATGAGAACTAGAAGTTGAAAAGCTCCTCAGGAGGTCCTTTTGCTTTCTGGTCTCAATTGTGAAATTTGCAGAATGAGTTTTGAAAAAATGAGTTTTGGAATCTGTCTACCAAACATCCAAAAATTGAAAAAGAGAAGTTGAAAAGGAGTTAAATTGTCGGCCAAACACCCTCTAACATGAGGAATTTTTGGGTGTTGAGTGGGTATTGTCCACGTGGTACCCGCTCGGCAATCCAAGCAATCCATAACACAATCCATCAGTCCAGATTTTAGAGAGAGAAAAGGAAGAAAGAGAGAGTGTTTGGGTGAGAGGAAAGAGAGAGAGAGAATCAATCCAAGCAGTCCAAAACACATTTAAACGGCTTAAATCGCGCTTGGGTACTAATTGACAATACTCATTCGGCACCCAAATTTTTTTCACCAAACATACCTGTTCCAAAAAAAACATACCTTTTTTTTTTTTAGGGATTTTATCCCTAAAAAGAACATACCTGTTCCAACGAAATTACATCTGCATCACTTCTCATACCCCAAACCCACGGTTCCAAGAAGCGCTAGAGGGTTGAGTTCTTAATTATAGTTGTCCAAAAACGTATTCAATGGTCTTAATTTAAAATGAACTTTTTTTTTAGAAGTTCTCTCTTTCATAGAAGACTTTTATTTAAATTCGGACGGTTAATTATTGGGATGAACGGCTGAGTACGGCCCCTGGATCACAAGCCCGGAATTTTTTTGATGCAACCGATATCCCCCTCTCCGTAACCCATCGAAATCTCCAAACCTAGGACACCCTCCTCCAATCTTGTATCTATGAAAAATCCTTACAATATGGTCAGAGACTCCACATTCAACTCCTTCGCGCAAGAGAAACAAAAATGGGACCCACCACAAAGATCTAACCCCGCCTTGGAATCCAAACTCATCGCATCCTACTCTGTTTGTGGTCGAATGACTCGAATCAATCAAGCTCGACTCGTTTTTTAGGACGTAGTGCGGGTGTTTGACGGAATTCCTGAACGAAATTTATATTGCTTCTTGTACTTCGTTGTTTTCTGGGTTTGCACGTAGAGGTCAGCTGGTTGAGGCTTGAACTACTTTTAGGAGGATGCAAGGAGAAGGAGTGGGGTTTAATTGGATTATTTTGACTGCGTTGTTAGCTTTCTGTGCTCGAATAAATGCACTTTGCAGATCACAAATATACATGCACTATGTAGTGGAAAAGAGATACATGCGCAGCTGGTGGAATTGGTGATCATGCAAGTTTTTTTTTTTTTTTGTTAAACTCTCCAACGGACATGTATGCGAAATGTGGAGCGGTGGATTAGCCTAGGAGAGTATTTTATGGAATGGAATGGGTGAGTTTCCGAATGGATTTTATCAAAATCTGATAAAATCAAACTTTTGATTTTATCGATTCATAAGGGGAGTTGATAAAATCTTAAATTTTTGCTTTAAAAAATCTAAGATTTTATCAACTCTCTACACAAATAGATTTTGATAAAATCTAGATAAAATCCATTCGGAAACTCACCAATTTTTTTTTTTTCCTTTTATGGTGGAATTATGTGCTTAATGGGTATGCCATTGCCAAACGTATGGAAGAAGGATTGAATGTTGTTTGATAAGATGCTTGATTCTGGATTGAGCTAAGATATGTTCACGTTTATTGCCTTATTATCAGGTTGCAGCCATACAATGATCATGGAAGAGGGCCAGACTTTTTCAAAGAGTGCACACCAAATTTGGATTTTCACCAAGTGCAGAGAACTATGCTTGTCTGATAGATACGTTAGGTAGCTCAGGGAGGCTCAAGGATGCACTGGAAGTAGTGAAAACCATGTGAAAGAAGCCCAGTGGTTTGCCGATCAAAAGAAAGAAAGAAGCCCAGCGGTAGCATATGGGGTTCATTACTCAATGCATGACGCCATTATGACAATGTTCCTGTTTCAAAGGTTTGTTTTGTAGATTGAACCAAAATACCCAGTGAATTACGCGATGCATGCAAATGCTGGACTTTGGGAGGGTGTTAAGATGGTGAGAGAAATGATGGAAAAGTGTGGCCTCAAGAAAGAGGTTGGATGCAGTTGGATTAAGATTAAAGAGAAAAAAAAACAGGTTACACACTTTTTTGGCTTGTGGGGATTTGGAACGTGGTAGTTCAAAGGAGTATCAGAAGTTGTGGAGTGAATTGATGGAAGCTATGAGAGGAGTTGGATACGAAGGGTAATGGAGTTGTGCTGCAGGTTGTCACTATTGGATGAAGACTGTGTCCCAAGTTACTAGAAGAGTGATTGTTTTGAGGGGAAACGAAACACTTCCAGCATTCCAAAATGGGAGCTGCTCTTGCAAGGATTACTGGTAAGTTTTTCCTATTTTCGAGCTCCACCCAATGCTTTTCAAATCTCCTATTTCTGTCTGTGTGGTTGATTATGCATGTTTTTGTGCTATGAATATGATAAGACTGAAGCCATTGCTGTTTCATCATAACCGTTTAAAATTGCAGGAGTTGAGAACAAGGCAAAGGGTTTAAATTTTGAATTACAAAGAGGGCTGAGAATTTTGTTATTAAAATATCCGTAACAAGTAACTATGCAGTTACTATGCGAAACCCACTCATAGGGGTACGGGCGGTGATGTGAATGAATTTTGTCTAGATGTTTCCCTGTTTGACATTATTGGATGTGGGATATTCAGGCAGAATCTGGCTTTTTGCGACACTGAAACAGTTTGTTTAATGCGAAACCCATATGAATGTTTAATTATCTGTGCATACAACTGTAAGTAATAATCCGCGAAAAATCAGTTACAAGTGCTCTAGAAAAGGAAGTATCGGCATGATTAGGTACGGCGATAGCGGAGATTGTATGTTTTTGTTGTTAAAGAGGTTGAATCTGAGTTGCCCACGACTTCTTCTGGAAGCATGAACTCTGAGTCGTTAAGGCTGTCTATGTCTTCTGATATGTCATTGTCGACAAATGAAGACCAATCGACATCACTGTCATAATCACAATCCCACGGGCACTCCATGTTTAGTTGCATGCCTTTAGACGGATCCATGCTGTGCCTATACATTTCCTGTAGCATATGGTGATTTGCCAGTTCAAGGTCCCTACATGACATTGAAGCCATAGATTTAAAATAAAATTATAGACACATTCTTTAACCCCCATGGTCCATTTGATTGCAAATAAAACGATGATGGAGAGTGAAAATGGTAGAAAGTGAAGTGTGAAAGAAAAGAAAACTACATGATAGTTTCGAAAATTTTCATTCTGGATTTTGTATTAGCATTAGCATGAAACTGACAAGAAATATATGATTTTGCGAATCTTGCTAATCACACAGACCCCAAGTAAACAAAATTGAAGTGCGTACAAACCTGAATGTCCAAATGGAATATAGAAACTGGAATGATGCGAGAAAAACAAAGAGCGATCTAACTAGACTTATAATCCATGTCTGTTGCTCAATACTTATCGATGCATACCGTAGTATTGCAACTTCAATCAAGAATGTGGCACAAATCCCTGCAAACGAAAAAGAAACATTAACCGGAATTTTGAGGAACACTGAAAAACCCACAAGCAACAACAAATGTAAAAAGGATGACAAGCCATACCGATATAAAGCCTAGGTCTCACAGCATAGGTTTGCTTTGTACTTGTGAGCATGTAGAGTATGAAGATTGATAGAAAGTAAATTACAAAAGCTTTAATTAATCGGGATTCAAGCAGCATGGCATTGTGCAAGGCAAAGAGCTTATCTAGGACGACAAACATGCTTGCTTGCTTTGACTCAAAAGCTTCCTGTAAGTAGAAATAGAAACAACATTCGTGTAAGAATTTTTTTTTTTTTTTTAACATAGCCACAGAAATTTGAAAACAACGGAAAGTGTGTACCAACCTGAGCTTCCAATATTGACTTTGAATTTTCAGCTAGACGATCATGCGTGTGTTGTAGTAACTCTTGTCGTTGAAGAAGCTCATCTTGCTGTTTATTCCCAAGTTCAGCTAACTTCTGCAAAGTAAACCTGCAATCACAAAAAATATTTAAGAGGGTGTTCATGAGGGACATTGTACTGTTACATTACATACTGGATGCAACATTTTTTTGACAGTATACACAGAGAAACAAACATTGGATTTGAATTTGACCAAATACCATTCCCCTGTTTTTGAATTCGTGCTTATATATAAAAAGAATTGGAGCCATTCTTGTAATTTGTGACTTACAACCAAAAAATTACGTTGGAGAATCCAAAACTCATAATCCATTTAAATCCATTTTCTAAAAATTATCTAATCGGCTTTCTTATTTATTTAATATAATAGCTAATATGGCTGTCCTTGTTTATTTACCTGCTCTCTTCTAGTGCCTGGGACTGAAATTTAGTGAGAAACTGGAGGCCATCAAGAGCCACAGACTGCCCATCCAGAAGTTGCTTTTGCTTATCCAAGGAAATCCCTGCTATATTCCCGATATCATCGGCTTTACTTTGCAAAGTGTTCATTTTCGTAGCCATTGCATCCCCAACTTTCCCAATCTTCTTCTCTATTTCAACAGCTTCATTCTTCAACCTACTTATTTCTTCAACAACGTTATGGTAAGATTCATCCAACACTTCCATTGATTCTTCCAACTTTTTCTTCATCTGTGCTTGGCTTTCTCGCAGTTCCGACTGAGAACCTGCGATTTCCTTGGATTGCTCGTAAACTGCTTCCGAATGCTTCAGCACGACATTTACATGATCTTCAACATTCTTCGTCATTTTGGACACTTGTTGGGTTTGAATGTCGATTGAAGCCAAAGAATCATGTATGTGGTTTGAACTCTGTAACAACTCCTCTGCTCTATCTTCTATTATATCTAACTTGTCTTCAGCAAATTCAGCAGACTTCTTTAGGTCATTCACCAGTCTCTCCGTTTGGCGCTTAAATGCATCCGTCCTACAACAACATGAAATTAAACACTTGTTCAGTGTTTGTAACCAAAACAAGGGATTTCAATTTAAAGAATATGCATTTAGAGTTATGTGCTAACATATAGATTGTACTTTTTGCCAAAAAAATGCCCGCAACTGCTTCAGTTTTCATCTTTTTATTTCTTTATTTTTTTTATCTCCGTCTCACCTCTTAAAATGCTTCAAATTTTGCCATTTTCCAGTTACTTTTGGAGCACTCTATAATGGCCTTAGCAATGGAATTGTAGAAAATTAAGCAAGGTGTGCAACCTCTAGTTTATGTGTAAATATATGTATTGCACTTCCAGTTTTTGGAAAAGTAATTTAAGTTTGAAATTCAGACTGTTTATTATTCAGGTTTTAACTTCGTCTCTTCTTCTTTTTTCTTTTTTTTTTTTTTTTTGCATTAATTTGCCCCTATGTACATGTGAAACGGCAATGTATGGTTTTTGTTCAAAATTCATAAAATCAAATATGCACCGAAGTTGTAACTTTTTCTGAGATTTTTTCCCTTAACCACAGTGCAATTTCAATGGACAGTCTGCGTAGAATTCTCCTAATATGTGCATAAATAATAAATACATACATATATTATAAATTTGTATGGCTCTTTGTACACTTAACTGTAACTGGTGGCAGATGGAATTGGTCTCCATATAAAACTCCAGAAACACCTTATTTGCATCATCGTCCAATTTCGCCCGACACTTCAACATGCTGGACTTCACATCACAGTAAGGAAAACCCGGCCTTCCGGAGTCTTTCTGGAAGCAATCAGTGAGATGCCAAGCGAGTCTAGACCGTTTCTCGTCCTCCGCCAGAATCTCTGCACACCCAGCAAACAGGTTCTTGTACGCGTTTTGCCAACATGAATTCGATCCGGCCATTTTGTTCTCTGCGTTCCTTCTTCGTTCCACTCCCCTACTGTTCTCCGGCGTTTCCATCGAGAATTCGGCCACTGCGTCACTGGAAATCGCAGAATTCCCAGACGGGTTCTCGGTTGCTGCGTCCTTGGAAGAAAATATCCAGCCCCCCCATGTCTGTTTGCTTTGCGATAGCAAGAAAAGGGAAAACAGAAACAGAAGCAAGTTCTTTCGTTTTCCCATGTTCTCTGCTTTCTTACGTTGTCAAAAACCTGTATTAGTATGCTTTCAGAATATGATCAGAAAAATAAAAATTGCTTCCAGTTGAGTTTGTTATTCAATACCCAGAAATATATGGTGGATGTGCGTATAATTTTTATTCTCTCTCTCTCTCTCTCTCTCTCATATACACATATAATAATATATGTGTATGTATATGTATATATATAGTGGAGAGCCTTGGAGAGCAAGGAAGGAAAGCTGGAGGGTTAAAGTTGAAAAGCAGAGTGGTAGATTTTATCTGGATTTTCCATTGAGAGAGACATGCCTAAAGAGAAAAACATTCTATATTGTTTTACTTTCCTATTTTTATTTTAATTACTTGCACTTTGGTTAACAAAATGGGAAGGCGGCCGTTTTTTCCTCTCAAATGAAGACACACGATGAACAGTTGTGTACTAGGTACGGCGTATACGTAACACATTTTTAGTGGGTTGTATGCTTTTGAATACAACTTTTAAAATAAAATAAATGCTCATGAAATTGACAAATATTGCAAAAAGTAATCAATGTATGTCTCATCTAACCATATACTCCGCAATCAGTCTAAAAGTGCTAAAAGGGTGGTCTTTCTTCAAAAAAATAAAAAAATCACGTTTGTTAATTTTGCATTAAACTTTTTTGAATTATTATTGCTTCTTTTGACGAAAGGTTGGAAAAAGTAAAAAATTGTGACCGAATCCCTTTTTTTATTAGAAATACCCAGCTTTTTTTTTTTTTTTTAGAGTAATAAAAAAGGAAAGCCGGAGGGTTAAACCTGAAAAAGACAGTGTACAGATTGTATCTGTCTTCCCATGTTTGAGAGAGAGACATGCCGAAAGAGAAAGAGACATTCAAAAAAGAAAAAACATCCTATTTTGTTCTACTTTCCTTTTTCTTTAAGGCTTGGTTTGGCTAAATTGAAAAAACTAGTTTTTTGCTTTTTTGATTTTGTCCTTATTCAAAAAAAATTTGCATTTGTTGGTTTTCGGTCTATTTTTTGAGGTTTCTTGGCTTGTCTCGACAAGAGGAATCTAAAAAGTATAAAATTATTAGCCAATTTTTAAGTTTTGCGAATAAAGACGAAAAATAATCCAAAAAATCAAAAAATCGACCGAAAACTAACGAATACAAAATTTTTTTGAATAAGAATAAAACCAAAAAAACCAAAAAAACTAGTTTTTTCAATTTAGCCAAACCAAGCCTTTAGTCTAATTGTATGTGACTTGCAGTTTGGTTAACAAAGTGGGAAAGTGCCAGTTTTTTTTTGGCTTTTCTTTTGTTGGTAATTTACTCAATTGCGTAAGAATTTTCGCAAAACATTAGATACGCTAAGCAAAGCTTTGCGAATGAAGTATACGTAATTATCTTAGAAAGTTATGGCTCCCCAATTAATTAACACTTATAATAATTAAAATAAATGCTCATGAATTTGCCGAATAATGTAAAATGGAATTAAATTTATAAAAACCACAGCAAATGACCAAAAACATGGGTAACACCACGAATCACGAAAATGCGCACCGCATGTCTGTATAATTCATAGTCATTAATCTGAAGCATTGAGAATACTTTTATACCACTTAGATTGGACACTACGGAATGCCATAAAGTACGCATAATTTCACTTTTCTACTCTATACATTCATTCACAATTATACAGGAAAAGATACAGCACGTATATAAAAGAGCATGTAACATTTCTGAAGACTTGTGTGTGTGTGTGTGTGTGTCTGTGTGTGTGAGAGAGAGAGAGAGACCTGGAATTGTGATTAAGTGTGTCAAAGAAACCCCTGTGGCCTGTGTAAGAAGAAGAAGAAGAAGATGGCGATGAGGAAGAACAGAGAGAGGCCCTCTGTTTATAGGCCCTCTGTGTGTGCAAGGCATATATGCATATATATGAATGAAAGTTGCAACTCTTCAGGGGGAGCCCAAAAAAGACGCACCCCTCTTTGTAAGAAGTACACGACTCTTGAAATGGATCTCTCTCTCTCTCTCTCTCTCTCTCTCTCTTGTGCTCGTCGAAGTTCAAAAAAATACAGTACAACGGTTATTTGTAACGCCCCTTCATATAAATAGGATGCATGAATGTATAGGCCACACCCATGACGAGTCGTTACAAATAACAATTACTCAAAAAGGGCATACATTTTATGATTTATATATGTTAGAGAGGACAGAAGCCTCCAAACCTAATATTATCCCAGATTTTAAAATAAAGAGCAATGCTAGCAATCCCGAAAACTTACTCCGAAAGTGAAATCAGCGGAGAAAATGATTCTTGCATTTACCTATACCTAATTCAATATAGATTTATATACCACATATTTCTGATCTAATTTGGAATACTTTAATAATGAATTTTTCTTTTCCATCTTAACTTATGAACGAAAGTTTTTAAAATTAAATAGCTTCAACTCATATTAGTTGGTATTTATCATAAAATATAGAAATTTATTGACATCGGGAACGCCACGGTTACCGACGGCCTCCTGCTGGGGTTCGACCGGTCATTGAACCATGACTAGTTCATGGAGTGCGTCTTGCACATTTTTTTGGCCCATGTGGATGAATTAGTTGGAGATTCACCAAGGTGTTTATCTGAATCGCTAACTTCATTTTTCGGGTAATTTTCAGGGTACATAGCATTTTCCTAAAATAAAATTTGGTGATGTTCAGTTCTACACTATGATGTGATTGTGATATGCAAATGCAGTAGTGCTTTGATCAACAAGTATTTATTTATGTACTTCTATATTGGTTACGTGATTGCGCCTTGCCTTTCGACAAATCCGAATTTGAGCTACAAAGCAGAAAACAGAAATACAGGGAGAATCAACAAGCAATGATATTACAATAACTTGAACAACTACATAAATACAGCAATGGTATTAGTTATGACTAAATGCAGATGTACTAATTACATGAATATGTAGCACATGCAAGTAATGACGTAAATCTCCCTATCGACCGAACTCCGTGAAAGAAGCCGTGGCATTGGATGTCGATGAGCCGGTGGTATTAGACGTGTCAGTGCGAACCCTATTATCGTTTTCCATGAAAGCATGCCTTGTAGGCTGCATGAGATCCATTGAGCGATCGCTTAGAAGCATAACAACTTCAGACATGGTGGGTCTTGAAGAAGCCGGTGTCTGAGTGCACATCAAGGCAACCTCTATGATTTTCTTCGCAGTTTCTTTTTTTGGTTATAAAATCCCTTTTACCAAAAAAAAAAAGAAGAAGGTTTTGTAAACATCTCTCTTATACAAGACATTTTTCCCATTTTTTCTTTTGTTTTTAATCTCCGAAGAAATGCAAATAGGCTTCATGTTTTCTCATGTCAAATGATTAATATTGACAATATTACCAAAATGCAGTCTGGGCATATGGCTGAGTGAATTACCTGTTCAAGGAGAAACTCTGTAACCGGTTCGACTTCAACTTCGAAGGCCTTGGTTTCATTACACCGTCGACCACTAATGATTTCGAGGACGACCACGCCAAAGCTGTAGGTATCAATCTTCTCAGTCAATTGTCCATATTTTGCATATTTTGGTGTTGTGTATCCCCTGTTCCACGAGAATTGAGAACTAATTTATAATCAAAGGATTCTCTCAAATGACCACATCTCATGACAAACTTCATTCATAAATCTCTAGCAGCAACACTTTTTCCTAAATTATATTATTTCAAAGCTGGGTGTTTTGGATTGACATGACTTGAAATTCAGAGATAAAGAAACCAGCAAAGTTCATTGATGACCAAGATCATGAATATAAACCAGGCATATAAAACCACTGGTAAAAAATCTTGGTTCGTACTTTCCTTGTCCTTAGAACCACTTCAAAATAAAAAGACTAGCGAAGAACACAATGTTATGCATTCAAGTTGACATTTCATAGAGGATTAACAAAACTAGCAAACTGCAGTGAAAGGGGAATATAATTTGAAAGTTCCAAACAAAATGGCATGAAGTGGCATTTTCAAAAATGAGGTCAAATGAGGGGTCTTATCTTCGTAACAAACTTTGTTCGTATAGCATTACCCTAAGCTGAGAAAAGGTTGCTTTCCTACTTACAGTGTTCCAGCAAATTTGGTCCTGAGATGGCTCTGACCATCAGGTAGAAGCCTTACCAAACCAAAATCAGCAATTTTGGGCTGGAACTCATCATCCAGTAAAATATTGCTAGACTTTATATCTCTATGTATGATAGTGACATGGAATAGGTCATGGAGATAGGCAAGACCCCTGGCTGTGCCAAAGATGATATTGAATCGTTGTTTCCAGTCCAACGACCCACGCATTTCACCTGTCAACAATACACCAAACTTTCAACTTGAAGCAGAAATCAAGCATGCGTACTAACTCTTTCCAGAGAATGACACATTTAGCATGCATATAACTGAGCTAAAACAAAAACCTTTGAATCTTCTTTATGCATTTCTGTGCAAATCTTGTGTTTGTTTGTTTGGTTAGAAATTGGTTCATTCCATTGAAATCTGGTTGTACTGGAATTTTAGAATTCTCCGCAAGAATGATGAACGTGCAAATAAGCACAAGAAAACTGCACTAAAATACAATTCCAAAGCGTGCACCATTTTGTCATACCTTGACCCAACTGCATGGTTTTGTTGCCTTTGGGTGCACACCAGATATTGACAGAAATACATGGACAAAAGATTGATAATGACTTGCGGATGGAAGAA
The DNA here is from genome assembly GCA_022606695.1 of Vaccinium macrocarpon. Lineage (NCBI taxonomy): Eukaryota > Viridiplantae > Streptophyta > Magnoliopsida > Ericales > Ericaceae > Vaccinium > Vaccinium macrocarpon. The sequence goes on along the minus strand of CM040179.1, from coordinate 32,681,108 downwards.
GTGGACTACTTACCATATAAGAACTTGTCAAGGCTTCCATTTCCCATATAATCATAGACAAGTAGTAGTTCAGGCCCTTTACTGCAACAACCTAGTAGCCCAAGGAGATTCCGGTGATGGACATTGCTGATTAGCTTCACTTCAGTCGCAAAATTTGCCTCTACTCTACTAGTTCCCATAATTAGCTTCTTCACTGCAACAATATTCCCATTCTTCAGAGTGCCCTGATCCATTGAACTTTATGTGATGATTATGTTACCCATTCAACAACCAACTCATTAATCACAATATTATAGAAAATGAAGAAGATGGGCTTGATTGGGGTTCTGAATAGGAAGAATTACCATATTAATCATTAATCACCATATTAGCTTCTTCACTGCAACAATATTCCCAAGTAAAATGAACCGAAAGTGATTATGGGGAAAAAAAAAAAAAAAAAAATCTCTTGCTTAAAGAGACTTCTTCAAGTAAAAACTCAAAAGACTCTAACTAATTTGACAAAAAACAAAGCATAGACTCAACAAAGAAATCTAAAAGAGCAAATTGTGCCAAAAAAATATCTATGAAAAGGGAGTTTAAACTTCTTCTTCATGCTTTAGATCAAGTCAAAAGGGAGTTTAAAAAAATTACATAAAAATTCTAATTCCAAAATCTCTATGATCAACAAAACCTAAGGTAAAAGGGAGTTAAATTTCTCATTAAACCTGTACCTTGGCCAAGATAAATAGAGAGGGCAAGCTCAAAAAACAAATATTATCGTTGTTATATCTGTTTGCAGCAGATCATTTTGGTCCCTTCCTTTATATATTTGCCTTCCACTTTTGAGAATAGTATATATTGGGATAATTTAATCAGTTTTCTACTTGGGGGGATGTAACTAATAAAGGCTGATTTTGGTTAAATTGATAGATTTGGTGGTAATGATACTAATGGTCCCATGCTTGCAAATCCTATATTTACTGATTTCGGGTAATCTACGAGGATTAGGCATTTCAAACTACACATTGAAATCGTACTTTGTCATATTTTATGTAACAAAGTGATCTCTACGGAGTTTTTGACAAATGAACTCAAGAAGTTGATTTAGCAAGCCTAAAGTGTGATTGGAAACGATCAGGGAATTTAAGAAGTCAATTTAGCTTCTTCACTGCATTATGTTCTAATAAAAGTATTCTTTACATATCCCATTCCCATCATATATGACTTTATGAACCCATGAATATCCAAATCACAGCCAAAGTATTTTAAGTCTTGGATTAAGATGAGCTAACACCTTTCCTAAGCTTCAAGAGAAATTTATATATCAGTTTTCAAGTGGTATTGAGTTAGCTAGGAGAGACATTCTAAGATGATGCTTTATATACAATATAACTAATCATGTGGTGACTTTATTGGCCTATTCAACTGAAAAAACAGAATGGCTAGTACCCATCCTAGGAATGGTTAGTGCCTCTATGCATGTCTTATTCTGCAAATTTAAAGTCAAGTCTCACAAAATGGAACTCAAAGAACAAAAGATGAGTTTGAACATGAGTAAAACTCTATATAAATGCAAGAACTTGTTTCATCTTGAACAAGTGGTGTCCACCATTTTCATGAGATAAGAAAAACACAAAAAATGAGGCAAAGAGCAAATAATAGTAAAAAATAGAATGACATTACAGGCACAGTTGGACCATATCCTAGATCAATTCCATAATCAGCAAAAATAGACCATTCCACAGGTCCCAACTATAAATATAAGATTAGAGCATAATGAAATAATCAAGAGATAAATGAGAGAGAAAGAAGCTAGAGGGAATACAACCGTAACAAAAAGAACAACTACTTGGCTACTCCACGGAAGTAGCTCACTATACACAAACAATTCAATAAAAATCTATATGATTTAGTCATTTTCGTACAATGATTGCACTCTTAAAGCTATCAAATAAGGAAAATTATGAGGTTTCAAATGTATGTACTCAATCCAAATACCTCCACCAAATATTTGGATCCTTTAAAGTCTATATGATACTTGAAGAAGCTGATTATATACTTATGAAAGAAATAAATAGCAAGTCGAAGCTATTCCCTCTTTTATTGGTTCTTCATTGCAAATAGGAATTGAACTGCTGCACCTTTTAACTTGTCTCACGTCCTAAGCCTCTTAACACCCTTTGATTTGCAAGAACTTGCCATGTTGATAGCAGTTGGCTATGGTTAACATAAGAGACACAATAAGGACCAGAGGACCAGAGTAAAGTAGACTTCCAAAATGTAGAGTAGACTTGCCAAATTATTTAGCACAAAATTCTCTTAGGGGACTTCCATCGAACACCTTTTGTGCAGAAAATGATGAAAAAGATTAGCCCTCCTCTTTTTTCGTTTGCAAAACTCGAAGCCAACATGATTAGAACCTCATCATATCATGAAATCCCCTCAACAATATCAAAATAAGGACCGCCGTAGGGTTTAAAAAGTGTATTGAAATTTATGAAAAATGCATATAAATGCATGAAAGTATAGACAAGTTTTTAAAAAAAATACACTGGAGTGTATATTTTCTCATTGAGTTTTGGCCTAAAAAGTTAGTTGGCTTATTTTTTTCGTCTTTATTTTTTTTTCGTGTTTTTTAGTTTTGAATCAACTTTTTGTGTATTATTGGTTCATCTCGCGAGAGGAATAAAAAAAGTAAAAAATTATGATTGAATAATCTTTTTTTCAATAAAGACAAAAAAAAGTCAAAAAGATAGTTTTTTACACTTTGTTCGATCTTATTCAAAAAATTGAGAGTTCTAGTCATAATCTTTTACCTCTTTGGATTTCTCTCGCCGAGACGAATCAATAATACTCAATAATATTCAAAAAAATGATGCAAAACTAACAAACGCAAAAACAAAAATAATAAAGACAAAAAAATAAATTAAGTTGACTTTTTAAGCCAAACTTAGAATCATACCCATAATTATTAATAACGTAACTATTTCAGAAATAAAGGTTGACTTGCTATGGCAAGGGTATGCTATTGTTAACAACCCGACTAGCTGTCAACAAAGACATTTCATCTTCCAAAGGTCATGGCCGAGTACGAGAATGTCAAAGGGAAGTAAAGTGGGACCATTAACTCACCTCCCCAAAAGGTTCCTAATTGGTGGTTATGAACTCCTTAAACTCAGGCCTATTTTGGCTAATAATTCGATTATGGATTATTGGATTATTCATTTTGTTTTTATTTCAAAAGAAATTTGCATTTATTAATTTTGCGTCAAGATTTTGTGGATCAAATCCAAGTATTTTGGCTTTATTCAAAAAAAATTGAGTTTTAGCCAATTTTAATTTCAGATTTGTTAGTTTAAATGCAAATCGGAGGAATCCGGCCTTGCTTGTTTGGTTTGGTTCTTGAGAACCGGTCTTGAGAACTCACCCTTGTTTGGTTTCCAAATTGGTTTTCTGCTTTTCTTTTTTTTTTTTTTTTTTTGTGACCTCCGGACAGAACCAGACAATGGTTATTAATCTGGTTTTTTTTTAACACATGTATGAGTTTAAATGTAGTGTTTGCTTCCAATGTAGTGTTTGCTTTCACGCTGGGGGCACACTTTTAGGGTCTCACATGAAATGATCCAGAGCGGATTCATTGTTCTTAAAACACTATTAGAGGCCCAAAAAAATCGACTCAATCGGACCCGGTTAGAAGTGCTTGAACAATATTCTCACCGTTTCAAAGCAAAAGTTTTGTTGAAACGGTGAGAATTTGGTTCAAGCACTTTTAACCGTCCGATTGAGCTGATTTTTCGTGGGCCCTCTTGGAATAGTGTTTTAAGAACAATGAACGGTTCGGATCATTCGTATGGGACCCAAAAGTGGGTTCCCAAAGCCGTGGAAGCAAAAACTACACGTGGAAGCAAACACTACACAGAAACCTTTGGAAACCAATCAGAGAACCAAGCAGAGAACCAGTTTTTGAAAACTGGGTTCTAAGAACCCAACCAAACAAGGTGCCAGAAACCACAAAATCTTGACGCAAAACTAACAAATGTAATTTTTTTTTGAATAAAGACAAAACGAATAATCTAATAATTCATAATCGAATTATTAGCCAAAATAGGCCTGAGTTTAAGGAGTTTATAACCACCAATTAGGAACCTTCTGGGGAGGTGAGTTAATGGTCCCACTTTACTTCCCTTTGACATTCTCGTACTCGGCCATGACCTTTGGAAGATGAAATGTCTTTGTTGACAGCTAGTCGGGTTGTTAACAACAGCATACCCTTAGCATAGCAAGTCAACCTTTGTGTCTGAAATAGTTGCGTTATTAATTATTAATTATGGGTATGATTCTAAGTTTGGTCTAAAAAGTCAATTTAACTTTTTTGTCTTTATTTGTTTTTTTTTTTTTTTGCGATGTTTAGTTTTGCATCGATTTTTTGAGTATTATTGATTCATCTCGGCGAGAGAAATCCAAAGAGGTAAGAGATTATAATTTTATACTTGTTAGATTCATCTCGTCAAGAGGAGTCTAGAAACCACAAAATCTTGATGTAAAACTAATAAATGCAAAAAAAGAATTTGAATAAGAACAAAATGAATAATCCAATAATCCATAATCTGGATTATTAGCCAAAAGAGGTCAGCTGCCTATGGAAACAAGTACTATACTCGTTTTAGGACATCTCCAATCCACCCTCTATTTATTTAAATATAAAAGAAAAGTAACTCCAATCCATATTCTAATTCACCGTTTTCCCTCTATTTTGTCTCTATGAGGATGAATAATGACACAAAGTGTTCCATCAACCTTCCAAAATGGAAGATTGGGCTCGTCCACCCTTTATATTTGAAGGACAATCTCTATATGGGAGGGTCTAACCCTCCATTTTAGAGAGTTGATGAGACACTCTATGTTACTATTTATTCTCATAAAGGTGAAATAGATGGGGGAAAAATGAAATAGAGGATTGAAATAGAGTTGAAGGGAAAAAAAATAGGGTTAATTTCACCAACCTCCCTTTAGGTTTGCATTAATGTCACCGACCTCCCCTCAGTTTTATGATATTCCACTGCGCTCCCTAGCTTTGCAAAATAAATGTCAGATTCTCCATTTTTCTGTCAATTCCGTTACAAAACCGTTAAGTCCATCAGATTCTCTCTTTTTATTCTCATTTTACCTCTCCCTCTTACCCTCACAACTATAAATACACTACACCACTAAAAAAACGTTAATTTTTTTTTTCTTTTAATTGTATACCATTTTTTTTGGCTTTAACTTAGATAATTAGATTTGCAACTTCTCTTCACAATTTTTTTTTAAATTTATAAGGAATTTTTTTTATTTCCAAAGTGAAAATTAAATTCATTCATGAAAAATCTGGAAATAAAAAAAATGTCCTTATAATGTAAAAAATGGAACACAGATTTTGCCTAGATTTGGACATTATTTTGGGAAAAATCTGAGCAAAATAAGAATCTGGGCAAAATAAAATAAAACTGGTGTAAAATTATAAGGAAACTTTTTGGGCAAAATAAAAATCTGGAAAATTTGGGCAAAATCTGTGTTCCATTTTTTTACTTTGTAAGGACATTTTTTTATTTCCAAATTTTTCATGAATAAATTTAATTTTCACTTTGGAAATAAAAAAAATTCCTTATAAAGTTTAAAAAAAACTGTGAAGAGAAGTTGCAAATCTAATTATCTAAGTTAAAGCCAAAAAAAAAGGTGTACAATTAAAAGGAAAAAAAATAACGTTTTTTTAGTGGGGTAGTGTATTTATAGTTGTGAGGGTAAGAGGGAGGGGTAAAATGGGGATAAAAAGAGAGAATTTGATGGACTTAACAGTTTTGTAACGGAATTGACGGAAAAGGGGGAATCTGACGTTTATTTTGTAATGCAAGAGAGCACAGTGGAATATTAGAAAACTGAGGGGAGGTCGGTGACATTAATGCAAACCTCAGGGGAGGTTAGTGAAATTAACCCCAAAAAATAAAAATAAAGTTATGGATGGTGAATTGGAGATGCTCTTAAAAGTAAAAACTGTTAACCTTTGTTAGATTAGCTATACCATGATCCTTACGATTAAGGATTTAGTCCAAATGGAGATCTTCACCCTCCAAGGTATGATACACCTAATACGTAATCTAGCTCCCATGTTATTGTGCCTTCTACTTCATCGTAAAATCTTGATTAGTTGGGGCATTTGAAGGCCGTTGACTGACATCACATTGTTGTCCTTGTAGGTCAAGTGATTGGAGGAGATGAAAATTGCTTGATGAAGCATATTTCTTTTGTTGTCTATTCCGGTTAACAAAACAAGAAGATAACAAATTTTATTAGGCATTTTATATACCCAAAGAAGAATCTAACAAATTCGATTAATTGATATTTTTACTTTTTCCTTCATAAATTCAAGGTTTAAAATACCAACTATTTTCAAGATATTTACAACTTTTCTATTACTTCACATCCTTCAACTTAACATGTCATTATATTTAGAAAGTTCTTGACATTGCTCTATGATGGACAATACTAATCCGGAAGAGGCTACAATACACACCTCCTTTTGGTTGTGTATCATATGCACTCAAGCTATCTACCGTTGGATCATTAAAAGTTACAAATCAATAACAAAAAGTTACGAATCGGTAACTTGTTAACCTGAGCAACAGGTGACCTAACAAATTAAAGTTACGAAACCCATGAAAAGTTACGAAACACACGATTAGTTACAAAAAGTTACAAAAATGTTACGAATCATATTTGAGAAAAGTAATAATTTTTTTCTCAAAGTTACAAGACCCACGATTAGTTACGAAACACATGAAAAGTTACGAAACAAAAGAAAATGTTACGAATCATGTTGTCTAAAAGTTACGAATACTTAGTACAAAAGTTACAAATCATACAAAAATATTACGAATCATACAAAAATGTTACGAATCATATTTGAGAAAAGTTATAATTTTTTATCTCAAAGTTACAAAATCTATGAAAAGTTACGAAACACACGAAAAGTTATGAACTATATTATCTAAAAGTTATGAATTCTTAGTATAAAAGTTACGAAACAAATAAAAATGTTACGAATGACCGGTTCTTCAGGTCATTTTTTATAAGGTAGCGCAATATGGACCACATAATAAGTGCATATCGTACACACTTAAAAGAGGTGTGTATTGTAGATTTTTCCTACTAATCCACACTTATTCACATTTGCAGTAATGTGAACGAATGCGCGGACCATTTTGCACGTCTTAGTGCAAAACAAGAAGAGGACCTGAAAATCATCACAATCAGTCCCCTACCTATTAGAAAGTTTTTAATTAGGGATAACCTTAAGATTAGACAAGTTTTGGACTAAGTTTCCATGGGGTTTGCATTTTTTTTTATCTCGACTGCCATTACGTGGCTAACTCTGTCGCTACTCTAAGTCGTTAATTTCAAATTTTCCAAATTAAGTACCAAAAGAAATATAATAATCCCCATTTATACCACCCAATCCAAACACTCAAGTTACTCAAACCAATAATTCTATTTTCTTCCATTTCAACACCCTATTGCATGATGATTGGAGCCATTGAATTATAAAAACAAACAATCATGTAAATACCCAAAAATTTGTTGTCATCGAAAATGTTACGATTGGAAAATGCAAGTTTGATCTTGATCATTGCTTAGTAGTTCATATGTTGTCACATTACTTTCTTAAATTGTTTTCTTAGCAAACTCTATTTAAAAGCTAGTATCTAATCTTTTTGCAATATACTATATGAATTGAATTATAGATAAGCCAAGCTAGTTGACCAAAGTAACTGATCGATCAAACTTGACTTGAATATTTAACGACTTAGAAAAAGTCATCAAGTTTTACTTATTATTATTCCAACCGATCTGGCAAGACATTAAATTCCATAGGAGTTTGAGGTACTTGTTTTCTTCCGCACATAATGGGACCGAGGATTATGAGTAAAATTCAACAAACATCATTACATACATGTGTGATGTTTGCACACTAAGCTATCATTCACAGCATCTCAAAACAAATATTTAATACATTGATCAAGAGTTGACATATTTAATATTATAGTCTGGCACTATTAAAATTTTTGTTATTAAAGACTTTGTCTAATATTGTAGTCTGGCACAATTACATTTGACATGGGCGGAAGTTTCTTTCTATCCTCCCGGACCAAGCCTCAGAATGTTGAGTTTTTAAAACAAGATTTGTATAATGTTGCAAGGGACAAGAGGAAAGAGTTAGATGGACTTGACGTGGACCTGATGCATGAAATTTTTTTGAAGAAACAACAAAAGAATCCCGGTTTTAGGTTAAATTTGCACTAGATGCTGAGGGGAGGATGAAGCATTGTTTTTGGGCCGATGCAACCATGGGAGAGTCATATCGGTATTTTGGGGATGTGGTGGTGTTCGATTCTACTTACAACACCAACCGATATAAGCTAATCTTTGCACCTTTAGTTGGGGTTAATCACCACGGGCAAACAACTTTGTTTGGGTGTGCATTCTTACACGAAGAAAACAGTGAGGCACTGAAAAAAATTATTGGGTGCTTTTGGAGTGTCGCCATATGTGCCTGAACACTATTTTATTTATATTTTATAATACACATTCCTATCAAAAATAGGAATAGGTGTATGAATCTCATACTTGTGTGGTACTCAAGAGAGTTCGGGTACTAAGTGATGGTGTCTCAGAAAACTACTCGGCTCCTACACTAAACATTACAATGATTGGCACAAATATATATGTATTAGTGCATTACAGCAATTCAAGTTTGATTAGAACGCAAATACTCCATCTTTGAGGTGGTCTATTAAGCTTTCTAAGACAGATTTTTAATTCTTTTCAGTGGCTGGCGTGGAACAAATGCAATTTTGAACAATTTTGACAGCATATTACTCTGAGAGAACATTTTTTATACTGGCGGTGGAAAACCGCCATTTTCCACCACTGTCTTTGTGGGCTCTATTTTGTGTTAATTGTTTATTTGAACCGTTCATTTTATAAAACCCACTGATGAGCAGACATCAACAGATATATCAAAATTTGAATTTTTTTTGTAAAATGGACAGTCATAGATTTTAAAGCTAAATTGTCCATGACCGTCCATTTCAATACAAAACAAAATTCAAAATATTATATAATTATCGATGTCAGATCAAGCCGATTTTTGTCACGAATAACTACTCTGCGGGCTCTACAAGATGAACAGTTCAAATTGCAACAATAAACTCATGATGGGGTCCACATATGGCGGTGGTGTAAAAGGGTGGTTTTCCACCTACGGTTTAAAGAATGTTTTTCTATATTATAATGAGATTAAATTATTTCTACCGCCGGTGGAAATAAAAGTTTTTCCAAATCGATTGCATTGCGCCAACAGCTGTCCCAAATAGTAGAATATGGACATGTAGCGCAATGCAATCGAGTGGAAGAAAACTTTAAAAGAAAGTGGGTAGAAGAACAACCTCCTTGGATGCAAACTCAAATTCTGCTCCTAAATTTTATAGTGAAGGAAGCTGTACATTTAGAAGGAAATATTTTTATAGGATCAAGAGAATGCATGTGTTGTCTAGTATAAATATATACCTCTTGGGGCAGGAGGGAGAGAGAAACACATCATGAGCTCATTCGATGGTTGAAGTCCTTTCTCTTCCATCTATTTGTCCATCCTTAAACATGCATCTCCGGATACTCTTCTTGTTTCTTTCATTGCTCCTATTAGCACAACCCACAATAGGAATAAACACCACCACCATCACCGCCGCAGTGGCCGCTATAACCAACTCCAGCTTCTTCATCACCAAGCCCGGGTGCCAATCCAAATGCGGAAACCTAATCGTCCCTTACCCGTTCGGCATAGGGGTCGGGGCAGGGTGCTCAATCAACTCGTGGTTCGACATCAACTGCACCACTTCTTCCGACCCTCCAAAGGCCTTCATACACAATGGGACCCGCGAGGTCCTATCCATCTCGCAAACTGAAGTCCGGATCAGAAACGTCGTGGCTACTCGGTGCTACCACCAAACCGGGGCCGTGATCAAAGATACCTCCGCCATGACCAATTTGGAGGTCTCCCTGGCATCCCCGTACACGTTTTCGTACACGGCAAATAAGTTCACGGTCGCCGGGTGCGATGACTTTTCACTGATTGTGGGGTTTGTTGTCCAGGGGCCTCAGGGGCTGATCAACATCACCAGTGGATGTGTGTCCCTATGCTCGGAAAGTTCGGACGTGCTTGCTGGGTATTGTTCCGGGATGGGTTGCTGTCAAACCGATATTCCAAAGGGGCTAAAGTTCTACCTTGCTGACCTTGCTAGCATTGACAATCATACCAAGGTTTGGATTTAATACTACTCCGGTAATAACATAAACAAATTAACTTACAAAAAATATTTGGGACTCTTAATTAAAAGGATCGGACAATCACTTGCTCTAATTCCACAACTACAAATTTGTGTATGTATGTTATATATATATATGATCCCGTTTTACTAAGGACTCCCTCAAACTCGTAATTTGCAGATCTCATGGATCGGAGTCAAATCTCGATGATCCAAACCGCTCAATGTATTTAAAACGTGATTTTAAGTGTCTCTGCGAGGATTCGTCCAAATAAAATACTCGGAAGGGCTTCATTCGAGCGTTTTTTGATAAAATATGTATGTACGATTATTATGAAAAACATGTTTTAAACACATTGAGCAGTTTAGATCGTTGGAATTTGGTCCGGAAAATCAAAAAAAAGGTGGTCCTCATGGATGAGATCTTTGAGGGAGTCCTCAATAAAGCATCTTCATATATATATATATATATATATATATATATATATATATATATATATATATATATATATATATATACCCAAAACTTCTAGTCCACACCTCCCGAAAATAAGAAAAAATGGGCTTTTTTGTGTTGCAAATTATTTTTGGAAAATCCGAGCCGTCCAATGTGTTTAGAAGGTGTTTTCAAGGGTCCATACAAGAAATCTTCAAAAAAAATACCGGGAAGGACTTGATCCAAGCAGTTTTCGCAAAAACTGTAAATATAAAAATTTTGCAAAAACTGCTTGGATCAAGCCCTTCCCGGTATTTATTTTTGAAGATTTCTAGCAAGTACCCTTGAAAACACCTTCTGAACACATTGGACGGATCGGATCGTCAAAAAAATATTTGGTTCGTGAGGTCCGGAAACGGGAAGAACGGACTAGAAGTGTTCCCTATATATATATATATATATACATTTTATTTTATTTTTAAAAAAGAAGAAATTTCATTAAGTTAACTAAGAGATACAACAAGTTAAAAGGGAGAGGGAGAAAATAACATCACTACCCAAGAAATTTATCCGAACTAGCTAGCTTTGCACATATTACCCAACCAATCATGTACCGCTCTCTAATCTCTAAGGTTGTATTTGTTTTGTTTTGTTTTGTTTGGAGGGATAATGAGTAGAGAAAGGAATGTGGTCATGATTGAAAATATGGGTAATAAGTGAAGAGAGATACAAAGACAAATGAGAATAATAATTAAAAAGAAAAGTAATGATTGAATGCAAATAGGGAAATGATTGGAAAATTAAACTAAACTAGCTAAACGAAAACAAGCAATTTTAAAGCCATTTCCCATGTCCTCATCCAATCCGCTTTTAATTCTGGAATCAAACCTACTCATACGGGGAAGATAAATAAACCTTACTCCACCATTATAAAATATGGTGAAAAAACATAACTGAAGGAATTAACTTTTATTCCACAAGGCTAAAGAATTTTTTTATTTTATATTTTATTTTATTTTGGGGGTGGGGGACATTTGGTATTTAGTTGAAGGATTTCATGTACCGAATTTTATTCTCAATTGAAATGGATATCGTATCTTGCATGGCCTAGTTTGTTCAATCGTGTGTGTTTTTTGAGCTCATTAGTCATCAAATTTTGCAATTATCAAGAAATCATGTTGATCAAGTACCAATTAATATGAATACGGAGTAACTTTTTGTTGAAAAAAAAAAACTCTTTTTAACAAAGGATTTAACTTTAATATGTGCCCACCAAATTTTGGTTTCTATTCCATCAATATAAAATATCTAATAAATCAACCGTTTTAATTATTCCCAACTATGACTGGGTAAATTTCAAAGCTCCAGTGCCTTTGAGACGAGATGTGCAATTTTCTTTCTTGTTCTTTTCTTTTCTTCTTTCTTATTTCATATATTCCATATCTTCATCATACATTCAAAACCACCTGAAAAGTAACACCAAACTCGTTATCTTCTATCTTATTTATTCTTATGCATGCCTCCACAGGTTTGGTCATTTGACCCTTGTAGTTATGCCTTTCTTGGGGAGCAGAATAGCTTTCAATTCCGAGGTGCATCGGATTTTTGGACCCCACTTTTCGTGAACGGACCATGGATAAGCGTACCCATAGTACTAGATTTTGTGATGGGTGGAAACCAGAGTTGTGTCGAAGCCTTGAACTCGAATTCGTTGTTGTGCCAGCAAAATACTTCGTGTGTCGATTCAGATAGTAGTTATGGAGGATATCTTTGCAGCTGCATTAAAGGTTATGAGGGCAACCCATATCTTAGTCCGGGATGCAAAGGTTTGTTTGATTTTTTTTAATTCCAAAATGATAACCGGTGGATCTGTAAATCCACCAATAAGTACATCAATAGGAAGAGTCACCCTTTAAAAAAGGACCAAGTAACCAAAACAATGGAATTCAGTACAAAAACTAGACCCTATACCAACTAAACCTTTCATGGGAATAATAATAACAACTATGTTAATGGATTGCCCAAAAAGAAAGAAGGCTTTTGGGTGTTTGAGATTTTTGGTGTTTGTTGGTTTCTTGAATCTTGCCAGTTATTTATTTTTATTTTTTTTATCCGCTTCTTGCCAACCCTTTTTTCTTGCCAACTATTTAGGGTTTTATATTATTCTCTCTCTTGTAATGATTTGTTGTTATCAATAAAATATTACTTCTTTTGCCAACCAAAAAAAAAAAACTGTCGTGAGAACTAGGAGTACAATTTAACATAATTTCATGTAATGCAATATATAGATATATAATGCTTTTGATATTTTACCAAAACATTTGTTTAGCCCATTTGTTAATGATGGCAGATATCGACGAGTGTAAAGATCCCAATCTTAATGATTGTGACGTAAATGCAATTTGCATCAATACTCCTGGAAGTTTTAATTGTTCTTGTATTGATAATTACTTTGGCGATGGAAGAATAGACGGACGTGGTTGCATTGCCAAGGCCTCACAATTCCCAGTGATCAAGTTCTCTTTAGGTACGTAATTGCTTAAAAATCTGCACCACTAAGAAGCCAACATCAGATCCCAATTCTTTTGTTGTAAAACTCATCCAAAATATGGTTTTTAGTTTAAAGTAATAGTTACCATATATAAGTTGTTCGGATAGCGCTATCGCAAAATTTCGATCGATGCATAAGAATGAGTGGTTTATTCAATTGATACATCTGGCAAATATAGATACCCAACTTCCAACATTTTGACATCTCTATGTACTGCCAAAATGATTTAAGGTACTCTATTAGCCAATTCTTAGAACTTTGGCCATTATGGAGACTTAACGTTCAATTTATTAGTTAGGTAACAGTTGCTATTTCTTGAGCACAACAAGTAGTTGGGATATGGTTTTGTTTTTCTAAAATGAACTAGGATTAATCATAGTCGATTTCAAGTTCGAGAAAATACACATTGAAACTGGTGAATAGGATTATTGATTTAAAAATTGAAAATACAAATTTTGTCCAATTTGATCATGTTTCATGATTCATTAACCATACATCTAAGAAACACAACGATAGCAATAAAGTAGAGAACAAGAACATGATAATTTCGTGGAAATGGCTTAAGAACAGCTATCCCTAAAGAGAAATCCACAACCTAATCTACCAAGTTTGCTGTAAATTCAAATGTTCACATAGAAATTGGTTGATGACTGAGTTTATACCTAAATTTCTTGCAGGATTGAGTTTCGGCTTCTTGTTATTACTAATTGGGGTAACTTGGCTATACTTTAACATCAAGAGAAGGAAGTTAATTAAACTAAGGGAGAAATTCTTCCAACAAAATGGTGGGTTGTTGATGAAACAACAAATTTCTTCAATTGATGGAACAGGTGCAGAGTCATCAAAACTCTTTACAGCAGAAGAGCTTAAGAAAGCCACTAACAACTACGCCAAGAATCGGATCCTTGGCTGTGGTGGTTCTGGTGTGGTTTACAAAGGGATTTTACCCGACAAAAGCGAAGTTGCCATCAAGAAGTCCAAAATAATGGATGAGAACCAGATAGAGCAATTTATCAATGAAGTGGTGATATTAACACAAGTTAACCATAAGAATGTTGTGAAGCTCTTGGGATGTTGTTTAGAAACAGAGGTTCCCTTGCTTGTTTATGAATATGTATCTAAAGGGACGCTATTCCAACATATTCACAATGGTTTATCCTGGCTATCGTGGGAGAATCGATTAAGAATAGCCACAGAAGCAGCCAATGCACTTTCCTATCTTCACTCTGCCACTTACATTCCAATCATTCATAGAGATGTCAAGTCAATCAACATATTACTAGATGACAATTACGTAGCAAAAATGGCAGATTTCGGGGCTTCTAGATTAGTCCATTTGAATCAAACTCAAGTAACTACCCTAGTCCAAGGTACTTTAGGTTATTTGGATCCCGAGTACTTACATTCTAGCCAATTGACAGAGAAGAGCGATGTTTACAGTTTTGGAGTAGTATTGGCTGAACTTTTGACTGGGAAAATTCCCTTTCACTCAGAGAGGTCTCAAAAGGAAAGTATTTTGGCGACCTACTTCATTGTGTCAATGAAGGAAAATAGGTTGTTCCAAATCTTGGATCCTCGCGTGATGAAGGAAGGGACCTTGGAGCAACTCCAAACAATTGCAAAGCTTGTGAAGAGGTGTCTTTGTTTGAAAAGTGAAGAGAGGCCTACAATGAGAGAAGTGGCAATGGAATTAGAAGGTTTGAGGAATTTTAGAAATCATCCATGGGTTAATGAGCAAATTCATGACGAGAGTGAAAATTTGATGAGTGAAGAAGTACCAAAAGACCTTTACACTTGCCAATAAGTCTTTATGCTGCAATTGGTGACATTTTCGGCCAATACCATTTGACCAACAGCATGGTATTTTCGATAAATACCCCCGGCCGATAAGAGCTCGTACTTTGTGTTATGGGTAATGTGTTGGCCTTGCAAATGGTTAGTTGTGAAAGAATTCTTCTTTTGGGTCTTAATTGTTTGTAATAAGGTGAAGATTTTGGCACGGATGTTTGGTTATCAAAAAAACATCTTGTTAATATGTTGGTCACGATGGTCTATGAATCAATTTGCATGGTTTGTCATTGATTTTTTTCATTTCCCTGTATGTTATTGGATCGAGCATGTCGGAACCGTTTTTGCACCATCTCTCCTAAAACCATTCGGTGTTCAGAAGGGCTTTAATTAAGTCTTTTATGGCATTTGACATTGCACCCGCAAGTCGATTTTTAAGCGGGCCGCAGGGAATGACATTGTGTAACCAAATCCATGGGGGCATTTTGGGCCCAACAATCCCTCCCTCACGATGACGCTCCCGCGACTCAAACCCATAACCACCTCCTGGCTCTGATACCGATTGTAGGCCCAGATAGCAACCCAAAAGGGGTGTGAATTGGGATTCTCAACTTAAATAACACTTTAAAAACTAACACAAAACTGAGTTGAAAAAGTAAGTATCGGCAGACCACAAGCTCAAATGATATGAATATAGAACCAACATAAGTTGCCAAACTTAACTTAATGAGATGAAAAAAATATGAATCAACTATAAGACAATCAGTTATGCACTTTGGTTTAGATAAATGTGGCTAACTAGATTAGTAATGCAATTTCAAATATGCAAACTAGAAAATAAAAAAGTCAGGGAAAGAGAAATCAAACACGAGGATTTTATATTAGTTATGTCCACAACTTCACGGCCTACTCCACTCCCTAAGTGTCCTACTCAGGAATTGTTGCTCTATCTCCAATTGTAATTACAACCTTCTAGCTTCACGGGTGCTAGAAAACCTTTACAATGAGCAATTACTCCGAATCCACTCCAATTAGCTAAGAATCTGGTGCTAGTAAAACCTAACTCAAATGATTTTTCTACCCAAAAATCACTAACAAAAACGGCTTACAAGTTCAGAGCAAGGGTGTGAAATCCCTTTTATTTAGTTATATATATGAACCACTACCATTTTTCTTCCTATGTTCTGCGCACAGGGTTGCTTTCCTATTTAGTGCCATATTTTATGGCTTTTTCATGTACGAATGTTCTGTTTTCCTCCTTTGGCGTGAGATTACGATGTCAAAGTACACCTTTGATGTGATCATCTCCTGTAGAATCAGCTAGGAAGTAAGCTGGAACGTCCAACTTCGCGTACTTGACAAGTTTCGTTTTCTTCCTTTGGCGAGAAGGAAGTTGTCGGTCAGTGTTGGTACTGTCCTTCCAGTATTGTTGTTACAATGCTATATATAAGGCTTGCTAGCAGTACGCATTTTTTTAAGCCGATTGGAAGCAGCTACAAAAAGAAATCAAGATACCATTTGGTTAAGATCAAACCAAATTGGTGTTGAATGGGACCAACAGAAAATTCATAATCACTGATTTAGGGTTCTTTGATTTTTCAGCAATCTCAGCATTTTCGTCTATTTTTTCTCTCCTAGGTACGATGAATTAATCTCAGCAATCTTAGCAATTCTCACCAACGCTTTGCGATTCTAGGGTTCAGTTTTCTGTTTTGATGCTAATAAGTTGTTTTATTTTGCATGATGTCATATTCACTTGAGTAGTGTTGTGTAATTGCTATTATTTCTTATTCTAATTTGGATTTGCACAGATGCGAGGTGAGTCTGAATTACACTGAACCTTCTTCATTCTACTTTATTTGGGCAAGAAGATTGCGGATGGGTATGTGTTCCCCCAAAATCTTATCTTGTTGGTTTTGGATTGTTTGCCACATCGATTCAAAAACAATTCATCATTGCTCTATCCCATTGATATTCTTTTTTCCAATTGCATAGGCTATTTCGAAAACCCTAGGACTTAATTGTATGGATATGTAAAATGTATGTGTAGTTGTGTACCTATATTGCAAATATATTTGGTTAGTGCCCTGCTAAAGGAGACCGAGAGTTCATTGTAGATACAACAGAGTTGGCTTTACTCTAATTTTCTGCATTTGGTTCCTGTTTTCCTTTTATTTTTAGGAGATGCAACAGAGGTTGGTTTTTCACAAAGAGGTCCGGCTATGGTTAACAAAGGTTTCCAATGTGGAGCAACTTGTGAAGACTAACACCTACGAGAGAGGATTACATGGGTTTCAATCCAAACGCAAGGGAAACAATCCATAGGGTTTGGATTTATGAACACTTGTTGATCCATTCAATCTTATGTTTCTAATAATTATTTGTTTGAACCTTTTGTCAAAGTCTATCTATCGCTTATGCTTGTTTTTTGGTCCATAACAAAGGATATAGAGGATTTTTTTTCCCCTTTGAAAGGCCATTTTGGTTTGTATTTGTGTTAAGACCATGGAGGAGATTGATTTCTTCATTTTGATTGAACAGCGAAAGCAAAAGTTTAGTTGAAGTAGGATTCCCTAAATAATAGAGTTCTTTACTTGTGGTTTGGAATTAGTTTTCTATTTATTCTTTATTGATTTTCTCATTCATTCACACTAATTGTTGATTCATCCTCTGCCAATATACTGATTTCAGGTGTGCAATTTGGACAAGTTCTACACTTTGTCGGTGGACAGGTTCTTGGATACGCGCTACATTTATCTTAGTTTTTGTTAGATTCAATGTTGGTCATGTCATTTGATCAACTGGGATATTGATTCACTTCTCATCCTTCCCACAGATTCGTACTTGCAACTTCATGAGAAAAGTGTGCATGCTAATTGATGAGAACTTAAATAAAAGTGCTCTCTTATCTTGATTTTCGGGGGAGGAACGGACTAAATAGAAAAGTACTCTCGTTTCCTGGTTTTGGGGGAGAAAATGTGAAAAATGAGATTATGCTCCTGCAGAAAAATCATCAGTCCCATCTTTCAACTCTCTCTCTCTCTCTCTCTCTCTCTCTCTCTCTCTCTCTCTCTCTCTCTCTCTCTCTCTCTCTCTCTCTCTCTCTCTCTCTCTAGTCTAATATACTTTGAGAAGGCAGCATAGAGCATACTCCCTTCCAGTCCGTTGACTCTTTCAATATCGATTTTATGTTTTGCTTATTCTTGCAGGAATGATTCTGGATTCATGAAACCAGTCAATCCATGTTTCCCATCGTCTTCAATTGCCAAAGAAAAGAAGAGAAATGACCAAAAATTAAGTATTCACAAGCCTCCGTGTACATGGATTTTCTTGGTTCGTATGTTAGGCAATTGAGGTAGTGAAACTTCTAAATATCGGAAAGCGCTTTTTCATCTCACAATTTGCATTTACCATTCCAATTATTTTGCTTCTCTTCTCAGGAGTTTTCTGGTTTCCCTCCTACCACATGGGTTGTTTCGCATTCACCATAAGGTAAAAAAATCCAGATGGGTATAATTTCGATTGCATGTGTTCGTTCTTTATTTTGGATCTGTTTGTAATCAATATATTGCGTCCGGTAATGGGAGATAAGCATGTAATTGAGTCCATCTATAATGTCCTTGTATGATTGAAAAGTGGAGAAGGTTTGATATTTATGTATACATTTTTATTTGGCTCGAAAGGTTTTTGCATAGACTTTCATTGGGATTGTGTTAAATATTGGGTAAATTAGACTTATATCAGTTTTGTCAAATTCCCCTCAATCTTAAAAGTCCCAATGTTGATAATTAGGGAAAATAATGAAATTGGGGCTAATGTCAAAGAATACCATGTCCACTAATTCCACAAAGAATCTTGATGATGGGAAGTCAGGATCAAGTTTCCTTTATGTTAAGGTAAGCATGGTTGATGCTCCATACTTAAGGAACGTTGACCTGAAGACCAACTCCTACTATGTCCAACTCTCATCAGCTCACGATGATGAGATCCATTGTTTTTGGTTCATTTGAGTATTCCTCTCTGGTAAAATCTTTTTCTATACATGCATTACTTCTAAGTTTTAGATTCGTATTTGATTTCTGAACTCATTTATAGTTTTTGATCTTTCGCAGAGTGTTGAGGAATTCAGAGATCAATTGGTAGTGTTCTATCTTTGGCAGAAGCTTACTTATTCTTTTGTGTTTTATGAAAATGAAAATAGGTTCTTATGTGTTCTGAAATCTGTACAAACACAATGTGGTTTTTCAGATGGATATCCTCTGTTTCTTTGTTCTTTTCCCTATGAGACAGGGGTGTGAGTGCACGTGTGAGGGAGGAGAATAATTCACTTGCTGAATTAGTGATTTGCAAGAGAATTTAACAAAGTGCATGTGTGTGTGCGGTAATGAAATCAAGGACGTGACCGGAGGGACTCACCTCCTGAGTTGTACCCGTTTTTTCTTCTTCTTTTTCTCTCCTCTTCTTTTCCTTTCTTATTTCATTTCTCTCATCTGATGTGTTTGTGCGCCATGTGTGTGGCAAGCACTAAAATAAAAGTCTACCTTTGGCCGAGTAAAATTCCTGATGGTACGAGGATGAAGAAGAACCGAGGATTGGAAAATGCCTCATATAGAACCACATATTGCAAGCTCAAATTTTGAAAGAATAAATAACACAGATTAAGGAAAAGAATTTGAAATATAAAACCACACCGAAAAGTATCACATTCAAAAAACCTCACCCGGAGAGTCTGTGCATCTCTTTCTCTTCAAACTCTATGTTATCACGGTCTTCGATTTGCCTTCCTTCCATTGGTTCCTTCCTTTCCGACTGACAAAGCTTCGCTTTCCTAAAAAAAATGGTCACAAAAATAAGATAATCACATGATAACTTCTAATTTTTGTAGATTGCAGAAACCTAGTAATTGATGTGTGTACCACAGAGGTAACAGATCAAGACGGCATCTTCGTTTGCTTTTCCTAAAAAAACAAATCAGTCCAAACCAGAAAAATGGAGGAATCATCTGTGAGGAGAGCTCTTATATACATCAACAGCCACTGCTACGAAAGGAAGTTTCAAGGACGACTACATCAGCAGCCACTACAACAGTGGTTTCTAATCTGTCTTTCCTCTTTCACACCGCAAGAACAGTGGTTTCTAATCATCTGTGAACGTCTTTCAGCAGTTTCAAGTGTTGATGGATGTAAGTTTGTTGAATATACCATAGCCATTTGTTAATTTAATGACTTATGATTTTGGAAATAAATCATGATGGAAATGCATAGAAATAATGACTTGTGCATCCAATTGTGGTCATCAATTTTGTAAAATTTAGAGGATGACAGATTCGATGCATAAGTCATCAGTTCTATGCCTTGTTCCAAGCATCCAATTGTGGTCATCAATTCTATGCATTTGCATCAGTTCCATGCTGGTTCATTCATACTCTATTCAACTACCCTCTTTATCAAAGACACACGTCAAATAACATTGTGTAATTCTTCTCTAACTTACGATCAAGAATTATTGTATACCATCCTTTCGTAAGTTCACGATTCTCAAAGCAAACCAAACAAACACAATTCTCATTATTGATCATCACAGCCATCTCGGATGGTGCGAATACAAATTAGCCGAATTCAGGAGGAATGCTCTACATAGACATATTGAATTTTCTTTGTTAAAAACCAAAAGTTATATATATCTAAGAATATTTTCAAGCTCAAATTCTACACACATAAGCAAGCCTCACCACTGTCATGTATCGGTGGATATGCCTCACTGCGAAAACAAACCAACAAGTCTGATATTCCGCATCATAAAGCACAGCTGCACCAAATACATATGATCGCAAAACCAAAACACCCATATCCGAAACATCATAACAAAACCAGAGTCAGAGAATCGACAAAAAACATTGCACATTCTACAAAAACATGATTTATACGCAAGAATTGTAATTCCAACTGTTAGTATTATCACCACATGCACACAATGATCAATATGAAAACAGTAAAGAAAATCAACACAGGAATTTACGTGGTTCCCCAAAACCGGGTACGTCCATGGGAGCACACAGAATAGTCGTTTATTGAAGAGTCCACCTTAAGGTTTTACAATATAGAGTATTTATAAGAGAACTCTACTCTTATTCCAACCCTAACTAGGATTATAGCCTGAATACCTATAATACCCTTGTAACACCGTTCACGACTGTTTTAAGCCTCTTGGTATCGATACAGGTCTTTCCCTGTATCGATACCCATACATTCTGTTCGCCAATAGGTGCCTCGGTATTGATACAGGGTTTTCCCTGTATCAATACCGCCTCTATTAAAATGCCTCCCAACTTGCACATCGATACCAGGAACTTCTCTATGCCTCTCATACACACCATATGAGCCACAAGTTCCAACAATCTCCACCTTGGCGAATAACCTCGCCCATTCAGAAGATAACCATATCGATCCAACAAGTTTAAGGAATGCCTCCTTTTCTAGCATCTGGAGACATTAACCAAGTCCAAGCAATGCTCGAACTTGTCCACAGTCATAATCTTTGTTAACATGTCAGCTGCATTATCAGAAGTGTGCACCTTTTCCAATATCAAATCACCCGAAGCAATCAACTCTCTCACCTTGTGAAATCTAACGTCAATATGCTTGGTCCTTGCATGATACACCTCGTGCTTCGCCAAATAAATAGCACTCTAACTGTCACAGTACAACTGCACTCCACCTTGATCTATGCCCAGTTCTTTCACCAAACCCTTCAACCACAATGCTTCCTTAGCTGCCTCAGTCACCGCCATGTATTTAGACTCAGTAGTAGATAGAGCAACTGGAGGTTGAACCATGGATCTCCAACAAATAGGCCCACCCGCAAGTGTAAACACAGAACCCGTAGTAGACCTCCTGTCATCCATACCCCCAGCATAATCAGCATCCAAAAACCCTACAACTGAAACCTGATCCTGTTTTGCAAACATAATCCCACGGCTTACAGTACCCCTCAAGTATCTGAACATCCACTTGATTGCCTTCCAATGCTCTCTGCCTGGATTGGCCATGTACTTGCTGACTGTGCTAACCGCGTGTGCTAAATCGGGTCTAGTACATACCATTGCATACATCAAGCAACCGACTGCGCTGGCATAAGGCACTTTTGACATATCCTGAATTTCTTCCTCAGACTTCGGACACTGTGCTATAGACAACCTAAAATGACTCGCCAAAGGTGTGCTAACAGGCTTAGCACTATCCATGCTGAACTTCTCCAACACTTTCATCACATAATCCTTTTGAGATAACCACAGCTTCCCTGCTGACCTATCCCTGCGAATCTCCATCCCAAGTATTTTCCTAGCAGCACCCAAGTCCTTCATGTCAAACTCTTTGCCCAACAAAGATTTCAACCTGTTCACCTCAACCATACTCTTTGCAGCAATAAGCATATTATCCACATAAAGTAGTAGGAAAATACATGAACCATCATTAAGACTCTTAACATAAACACAGCAATCATACTCACAGCGTATGAACCCAATCCGAATCATGTAGGAGTCAAACCTCTTATACCATTGTCTTGGAGACTGTTTCAGCCCATAAAGTGACTTCTTCAACCTACAAACAAGGTGCTTAGTCCCTGGCTGCATGAATCCCTCAGGTTGCTCCATGTAAATAACCTCCTCCAAATCACCATGGAGGAATGTCGTTTTCACATCCAGCTGCTCTAACTCCATATCATAGCTAGTCACCAATGTCAAGAGAATCCGGATGGAAGTGTGCCTCACCACTGGAGAAAAGACTTCATCATAATCAATCCCCTTCCTCTGCGAGTACTCCTTTGCTACCAATCGAGCCTTGAACTTTTCCTTTTCAGACGCAGCTTCCTTCTTCTTATAAACCCACTTGCAACCCACTGTTTTCTTCCCTTGAGGCAGTTCTTTCAGCTCCCAAGTCTTGTTCTTATGCAACTCCATCTCCTCCACCATGGCTTCCATCCATCCGTCCTTTTTCGGGAGTAGTAATGGCCTCCCTAAAAGTAGAGCGGATCCCCACCGGTAGTGGACAATGCATAAGCAACCATAACCTCAAACTCATACCTCACTGGTGGCTTGATAACACGTTTGGGTCTCCCTGTGGCTATGCTCTCCTGTTGCTCCTTCTGCTGTTGATCAAGCTGTTCCTTTGGTTGAGAACCACTTGTGTCTACACCGATATACGTATGCGCCACTTGTGCCGAGAATCACCCGACTCAATCAGATACCCACCGCTTGTCACTTTCCCCCTTTCGGATTTACGTACCCCTGATGTGCCTTGACCATTGAATCCTCATCAAATACCACATCTCTATCTTGATCACCTTCTTTCTTGCTTCCGATCCCAAAACTTGTACCGCTTTAACCCCTTTTTCATACCCAATAAAGATACACTTTTGGACTTTGCATCAAGCTTCACCTCTCATTACGGGAACATGAACATAGGTTTTGGACACCCAAAGATCCTCAAGATCGAGTAGTCAACCTCTCGCAATACCCACACCCTCTTCCGCTTTACCTTTCCGCTTCAAAGCAATTCTAGGCTTAATTCGCTTATCACAAACACCGCCATGCTCACTTTATACGCCCCGTAACAATTTTGGAAGCCCCGTGATTAAGTCGATACACCGTGCCCTTTTCGCGATGGTTCTATTCATCCTTTACGCCCTCCATTCTTACCGGTTGTCTTTCAACCGCCCAGTCGTCGCCAATCCCATGCTCCTCACAAAACCTCAGAAAATCCCCATCCTTGTACTATGTCCCATTATCTGTCCGGAGGCACTTAATTCGCTTCCTAGTCTGATTTTCCACCTCAGCTTTCCACATTTTGAACATTGCATAAACCTCAGACTTGTGTCGCAAGAAGTAAACCCAGACTTTCCTCGAATAATCATCGATAACGGTCACGAAACACAGAGATCCCCCTTTCAAGGTTATCCTCACTGGCCCCCAAACATCAGAATGAATGTAGTCAAGAATGCCCTTTGTTCTGTGAGTAGCATTCTTAAACTGCACCTTACACTGCTTCCCCGGAACACAGAATTTACAGAACGCCACTTTGCACGATTTCACCCCTTTTAGCAGATTCCTTTTATGTAGCTCCAACATCCCACGTTCCCCCATATGCCCCAACCGCATATGCCAAAGAATGGAATCATCAGTATCAACTATTGTGGTGGCAGCAGCTCCACCTACAACTGTACTTCCTGTCAGCTTGTAAATATTGCCAGGAACTTTTAAACCCTTCATTATCACCATGGCACCCTTCGTCACCTTCATCACTCCACCTTCTATTTTACACTCATAGCCATTGGAGTCTAAAGTTCCCAACGAAACTAAATTTTTCCTCAACTCTGGAACATGTCTTACATCACCCAAGGTTCTCACAACATCATCAAACATTCTGATTTTAATTGTGCCTATTCCTATGACTTTACATGATGCATCATTACCCATAAGAACATTACCACAATCCACTGACCTGTAGGTGTCAAACCACTCCCTGTTATGAGACATGTGATAAGAACATGCTGAATCCAGAATCCATGAGTCTGCCAAGTGATCCGGATTGGCAGAGACCGAATGCATATCACCATCTTCAGAATCATCCTGCTCCACCACGTTTGCAGAATTCGATGGTCCATCTTTCCTATCCCTTGCCTTTCCCTGTTTCTTCTTCCAGTTCCCTCATTTTCCCTTCGAGGGAGTTTTTCTTGAAGTGACCGGTTCATGACACCGTAACACTTCAACTCAAACCACGCCCGATTTTTGATCTCCCACGCCAAATGCAATTTCCCCTCTCCAACTTTACGCCCGCGTTCCACCGTTCCTTTAACCACCCGGTCTTTCACCTCAGATCGACTTCGATGCGTAACTGCTGATTATAGGCGGAAGGGCTGCGATAACTCCCTAGTTCTAGGGTTTCTTTCCCCCAAAGTAAAGTGGTAACGAGATTATCCAGAGAACCCGGTAGAGAGGAAAGCAACATCAGAACCTGATCTTCCTCTTCGAATGTTACTTCAATCCGCAACAAATCACTCACAATCTAATTGAACGTGTTGATATGCTGAATTAGGTCAGAACCCTCGACTATCTTCAGCTCGAATAATGTTTGCTTCAGAAACAGTTTATTAGTCAAGGACTTCGACATATACCTGCTCTTCAGCTTCGCCCAAACCCCAGCCGGTAAATCATCACCGATCACGTGATACATAACATCGTCTGCAAGACACAAACAAATTGTCTCACGGCCTTTGCTTGCAGATCTTCCCAATCATCGTTGGACATCCTGCTCGGTTTCTGGACGCCCGCTTCCAACGCGCCGACAAACCTGCCGCACGGCAGATCCTTTTACTCTCTGTTGCCCAGCCTCCGAAATTACCGGGCCCCATCGAACTTTACAACATCGAACTTCGAAACAGATGTATTTCCCACCATTGTTCTTTGTGTGATTCAATCCGCGTGAATAAACCCGCGCTCTCATACCACTTGTTAGTATTATCACCACACACACACAATGATCAATAATGAAACAAAGAAATAAAATCAATCAGAATTTACGTGGTTCCCCAAAACCGTACGCCCACGGGAGCACCTGCAGGAATAGTCATTTATTGAAGAGAGCCCACCTTTAGGGGTTTTACAATAGAGTATTTATAAAGAGAACTCTACTCCTATTCCAACCCTAACTAGGATTATAGCCCAATACCTATAATACCCTTTGAATAATCGCTCACGCATTTGTTTTAAACGCTTCAGTATCGATCTGAGGTCTTTCCCTGTATCGATACCCATACATTCTGTTCGCCAATAGGTGCCTCGGTATCGATACAGGGAAAACCCTGTATCGATACCGCCTCTATTAAAATGCCTCCCAACTTGCACATCGATTCCAGGAACTTCTTCGTGCCTCTCATACACACCATATGAGCTACAAGTTCCAACACCAACAAATACCTCCAGAAGATCACAACTCAATATTACGAAGCAGTTATGGATTTTCTCCACAGTTGTACGAAATACAGGAATTAGAAACGAGAGAACAAACTAGAAGCAGAAGAACGAACCAGAAGAAAGCACACAACAAAACCCCTAAACAGAAGAGAGGACCAAAACCAGAGCAACTTTCTCTCTAAGCTGTCGAAAAGGGCTTATATACAACCACTGCAGCAACAACAATAAACAATAACACAACAACAGTGCTACAAGTACGGCACAGTACCTGTGAATCCAGAATATCTTCGGGTATTCTTCTTCCGTACCTCCTTTCTCCATATTTTGGGCGTAAAGGGTCTTCGGTGTAGGACTGTACCTCGTCCTTCGACTGTCACTGTCCTTTTGCTTTGATTTCTTCTCTCCAAATCTTGTGCTTAAAGTAGCCGATGTAGAGTCCAGATTTTGCGTGTACTTCATAGCCGCAGCAACAGTAAAATGCCGCAGCACTGGTACGGTGCTTCCTTGTGAAGCTGGCCTAAGCTAACAAAAAGACAAAACTAAAGTTTAAAGGGGCTTGACTACCCCATCAGAAGACGTCAAGATGTAACAAGAGAGAAAAACCTGAAACACCTAAACTGCCCAAACAGGGCATCACAACCCAATACATTTACAGGGGCAATTTCGTCCACATTGGTAAAAAATGGCATGCCATCCCCCTAAACTGTCCAAATGGTATACTTTTCAGAAAGGGAAAAAAAAGAAAAAAAAAGAAAAAAAAAAAGAAAGAAAGAACAAGAACGCATATTTTGATGCACTAATTAAGACACCAAACACTTGTCCTCTTGGAAAGGCTTCTCTCTAAACAATAATGTTACATACGCAACCAATGTAAATAACCAATATACAACCACAAGCAAAACAACATCGTTTCCGAGGAGTCATGTGAGTTGTGAGAGGAGGTGGAGTATTGGGTCGTTGTGGCTTGCTTTACTCTTCTTCTTGACCACCATCGGGATGAGAGAGAGAGAGAGAGAGAGAGAGAGAGAGGCTTTGTGGGCTCTGGGATTTTGAGTTTGTTTTTAAAAAATAGTAAAACAACGTCGTTTTGCTTGTGGTTGTTTATTTTTCGGTTGTGTACGTTGCATTATTGCTCGCTAAATGGGAAAATCTTAATAGGTGACTTGGATGGAAGCTTAAAAAATGTTTAAGAAAATTATAAGAAGTAGAATTATGGATATCGATCCCAAGTCAAATGTTGTCATTAATCTAAATCTTTGCTGGCATAGATCTCTTTAAATATTGTTACTAGAACAATGTGCATGCAAAACTTTAAATATCTTATAATAATGATATTTTAACATATTAAAATTATATGCCGTTACACTGTGAATATGACGTCATGTATATACTATTAAATATGCAAATGAAGATTAGATTCTTTCAACCAACCTAAATCTTAGCTGGCATAAATTAGTTTAAATATTATAGAACGATATACAGGCACACTTTAGATATACTGTATTAGATTAGATATCAATATTTTTATATATTGTAATGATATGGCATCAAAATTATGGGTTTCCACCACCGCCCGAACCATTTGTCGTGTGGGGCCAACCGAATAGTATGTACTCACGAAAAAAATTAACTTGATCGGATTTCGATAATTATATCAAAAATTGAATTGGATTACAAAATGGACGGTCAATAATTTTTAAGTTAAATTGTCCGTTACTATTTATTTTGTCAACCAAAATTAAAATTTTGATATACTTATCGATGTTTGATCAAACTAATTTTTTTTACTCTGCGAATTTTACAAGATAAACAGTTCAGATTAACAATAAATGTACAGTGAGATCCATAATAATAGAGTCACTAAACCCATATGTAGTGACACTGTTATAGACATCATGTGTTATCGATTGGACCTCCATATATGGTTCCTAATTGAATCACTACGCCAAGTCAAATGATTCTAGATGTAGTGTTGGGTAGGTGGCTATCAAGGTCTTAAAAATCGGTTGTTACGTAACAATTTTTAAGCCCTCCGATTACCGGATTCGGGGGTCTGTAGTGAACACTCATGAAGTGAGCAATTTACAGTCGTCCGTTTGACAATCAATGGTTAAATGCAATTATCCTACATGTAAGACACTTATATTTTCTGTAGGATAATCAAGACCATTGACTGCGGAATGGACAATAATAATTGCTTACTACAGAGGTGTATTGAGCTTACTCACTATAGTTTCCCACCTGGTCAAAAATAGAATGTCGGAAGCTGAGAGCCGACGTGGTGCATGATTTTCTCAATGACGGAATAAATTCATGGAGCTTGGATAAACAGTTACAAGATGAAGGAATCAAGATTGCACGAAAGGGTTCGAAGAAAATTCTGACCATGACTTGACTTCTGTTTATGCTTTTGGGTTTACTAAGAATCGGTTAATTAATTTATGGCATGTTTGGGTTCTATTTCCGGTAAACTCGATCTAAATTTATACAGTAGCAATACTATCATCATTTTGGATACTAGTATTAAATGGACTGTGATGGGTATGATTTGTCATTGTCTTTGTAGCTATTCTGTCTGTTTTTTATCATTTTTATGTGTTTGTGACTGCAGATTTTACCATGATCATAAAAAATTTTGGTATTACGACTATCCTATCATGATTTGCTGTGAACAAGTTTTTTTTACAATGGAATCATGTAAAAAGTCGTCTATTTTTACCATATTTTTCGTTATATTATTTTTTTTTTACCATAATAAATGAAAAGTTTTATACCATGGTATTCAATATAACAAGTACCATGGTAAAAATAGGAAATGCGAGTTGCAAAAATTTGTTTTTACCATGGTAGTCTGATTTTACCATTTTTCTATACGATATGATTTCTTTAAACCATGATCATTATTGTTACATGTTCTTAAAAAAAAATTACCATAATTTGATATAACAAACCATTTAATTACCGTATTGTAGATATGGTTTGTCCCTCTTTTGAATTTTCAACATTTCAAATCCCTTGAATTTTGGAAGGAGAATAATTCACCAATTCAAAAAATATTTGAATTTTAAGGTGTGTGGATCAATCAAAAGGAATTGATTTTGAATTAAAAAAATTACTTCTATTTTTATATATTTTCATCCTTTATATATATTAAGGAATGTTAATAATGGTAAATCACATTACAAGAGAATAAAAACATAATTTCGTAAAAAATGGGGGATAAAAATCTAAGCGGTACCCAAAAAACGAATGGATATTTAATTACCTCTATTTGAATATCACAAAATTACTTGTACATTTTATCCCTAAATTGTTTCACTAGTTGGACCCCTTAAATTATTGAAATGTGTCGGCTGGAGCAAGAGATAAACGGCTAGTGGGAGACATTGTGATGAGACATATTTGGTGGCTAATTGTGTTATTACAGTGATGTAATTTGGCTATTGAGTGGAAAATGTCGGCAAGGATTTGTTTTATCGGGATCCGAAAATTCATAGAAAAGCCATAACGGCACTTACAATGACTCCGTCCACAATACACCAATAAAGATTGAGTGAAAAGCAACCCAACAAACATGGCATAAAACAATAACGTACAAAGTAAGAAGCTCTCTCAAACATTTAGACATGAGACTCTAGTTCTCTAACACATACTACAAGACACACGCAAATTGGGTGTGCCAGTAGACCAAACCAAAGTCGGGTTTAGTGTGAGTAATCGAGAAAGGAGAGTGAAAGTCCTTACAGGTCGTCTAGATCTAAATCAGCTTCCCCTCAAATCAAGCATCGACGAAGTCTACACGACCACGGCGAGCACAGAAGCTACTCCGATGACAAGAAATGCAGCCAAAAAATGAAAGTTTATTAACCCACCACCAACAACCCACCAGATCTAGGTACCACATCGATAACAACCGGACTAGGGAAACCAGTCAGTAGAAGACGTTGGAAAAAACAGAAAAGACATTTCACGACCTCCTCCTTTATTGGCCCACCCCAAAAGCAAAATGTCGGCAAGGATATATCAGAGAGTTTCCCACCTTTTCTTTATGCTACTGCGTTGAGGAAAAATAAGAAGCAGGCATAAGGCAGTGAGGCCTAAAGCTGTGATCACGGTTCTCATTTTACTCTATATAAATTTCGTATTTCTGTAGTATATTGTTACAGAGAGATTATCTACCAAAATGTAACGGTGTTTACAAGATAGAGTTTTGAGTTCTAACTTACTTATGCGGGAGTGGTTCAAACAATTACAACTTAATCATCGGGCTGTTTTATCCTAAAGAAAACAGACCATACGAGTTGCAGTTCAAAATTTAACTAGTGGTTCAAGTAAACCCATTTTTATGGATAATTGTGTAATATCCACAGTGATTTACTTGATATATATAAGTAGTGAATATGTATAATCATTGAGATTTATTAATAATTAATAAAAACTAAATTTATCCTAACCATGAAAAAATCTTGTATATATGTTCCGTAGGCTTGATTATGATTTGAGTAATTGTTGGCACAAACCCCCAACAGTATCTATACAGGAGTAATAATAATTCCAAGCAACAAAACCCACCGAATTTCTCTCACATAATGACATGTCCTGTTATATATCCAACGCAATGGAAAATGCTAAATGCCTAGAAAAGATATCCAGAAAATACCTAGAAAACCGCAACGAATGGCTCAGATTCACTTGCGAGCAAATCAAAGCCATACATTACACTTTTTTAGATACTTTCTGGCTATGTATCACTGCTGCAATCCAATTGATTCAATTGAGAAGTATACATATGTATATTCTATCCCTTACTGCTACACGTCTCACTAATTGGGGCACTGCTACTCTTAGGGCATCTCATCACGCTCAACAAAAAAACATCAAATTTAATCACAAAAATACATTTTACAATTTAGCAAGTCATTTTATCAAAAACTCAAAAAATCAGACTCTCTATCCAAACTTTACTATATTAAACTATTCCCCCTCACATCTATTAAAAAAAATTCGCCTAAAATTTTGTGATCAGTGTGCTAAAATCCCCCTCTTCCGCCATTCTGACGCATGCGGGAAAAAAAAAGGCTAACCCATGAACAGTGATGTTACCCAAATACCGAATTACTGTAGCAAAACTATAACTTTTGCAAATTAGCCAAATATTTGTTGAGGCTGATTTTAGGGTGTTTTTTCCACTTTGACTCAACAAAATAACCATTTGGCTAAAATACAAAGGCTGATGGGGATGCTCTTATACTGGACGAGGTCAAGCAGCCTCGCTAGATTTAGAAAATGTACTGAAAAATATTTAGATATAAATAAATAAAAATTAGTATTAATTCTTAGCATTGGATTACTCGTGTAAGGTTCAAATAGTTAAAATTCCAACTAAATTTGAACCAAAATATGGAGTATAATCCGTCAAAACAAAATAAGTCTAGCCCGATTAATTTGAATCAAAATGTTTGTTTAGTCAAAGTTTTTTTTTTTTCTTTTACATACAACATTTTATTGTAGACATACTAAATAGTTTTTTAAAATTTCTAGACCCTGCCCCGGCTCACATATGCGCAAACCCTCGTGTACCAAATTCAGCCATTCCAATATCAATTGTTTACTGCTTGCTAGCTTCCTCATCATTGACAAGTAGTAATAACTTAAGTTGTTATTTTAATTGATTTTTAACTCCACGGTCCGGATTGTAACTAGGAGTGGAAATTTTCAACGCGACACGAAGTTAGTGGGTTAGGGTTAAATATTTCTGACACGAAACAAGAATATGACACGACACGATAACACGAAAGATTGAATAAGTCAAGTTATGGTTGAGAGTACTTTTATCGTCCGCGGCGTATGGCAGAATTTTCCTTGTCACATCTGAATCAAATTCTTGGAACAGCCCTTGGTAGGTAGGCCCTAGTTATGTCGGAATTCAGCATATGTTTCTTGTTAAAAAAAAAACCTAATTATTCAGAACTTCATCAACTTACATAAATTAATCATAATTGTTCTATATCAGGAAGAGTAGAAGTATTTCCATCAGATGAACTTAAAAGTTCATCCAAGAGATCAGCTCCTAAATCCTGAAACTCAAACAGCACATTTTCCTCATTTTTCTTAACATCCCTCTTACCTCTCAACTCCTTCATTCTCTTCTTATGGCTCTCCTTCAGAGCTGCAGCTGGTGATGATCCACTCTCACCCCTAAGACACTTCATTTCCCGAAGCGATTCCCGGACTCTTTCGGTCGGGAAGTTGAGCCGAGACAAAGTGCCACGCATCGCGAATGCAGCTTGGTCATAAGCCATGGCTGCTTCCTCTGCGGTTTCAAATGTTCCAAGCCACACCCGCGCTCCGTTCCTCGTCGAGTCGCGTATCTCAGCCGCGTATTTTCCCCATGGCCTCGTTCTCACCCCTATGAACGTCTTTTCCATTTTGGGTTTCTTTTTCCCTCCAGTTTCCAAAGATTTCCCCTTCACTTTGTCGTCGACAAAATTGCCTACAAAATTTTCATCTGGGCTGTTTTGTTCACTTGGTGCAATCTCAGACAATGATAAATCAAAACTAAGGAACTGAGGGGAGTAGAAATTTTCCATGGAAAAAGTAGCTTGTTTAGAGGCTTAGATCTAGATTTTTTTGTGGCCTCAATCTGCTTGGTCTTGTTTGAGAATTGACAGCTTTGGAATGAACAAGAAAATGAGAGAATTTTGACCTCAGGAAAGCAGAGGAGATGAAGGTATAGGAATAAGGTTTTTCAGAGTGATTGGCAGGTAAAGTTCTTGAACATGAAAGAGTTCATATAATGAATGAAAGAAGTAGTGGTAGGGTTTCTTTCTTGTTTTCATAGGACATGGTAGACTGGTAAGGTTCTTTTTTTGTCAAGTGGCAATTTCTTATTTGTTTTTAAAAAAAAGCTGAAACTAAAAAGCATTTTCTCTCTCTACAAATCAAGGTCATACAGGACGCCTTATAAACTACATACATGCAATACACATAACAATCGATCACAAACTTGAAAGGTTTAAAGCGATGCACTCTATACTCTTTTTCATTCAATAATAATCAATAACTCCTTCGCCAATAGGCTTACAACTCAATAAATAGGTAAAAACCTGAAGCCTGATCGGTTCGCCCCAGAAAGGAAGCCCAATCGATTAAAATGACAAAAAATGAAAATTTCAAAAATAATAGCAAATTGGATACTAGAGAAAATTCTATGACTTCTCTCAAAAGCGCAGCTTAATTCGAATTTTTCTTACCCTAGTAATTGAAAATTCAAATCTTTTCTTAAACTGCAAATTTGATCATTCGGGGCCCTAAACAAATAAGAATGCCAAAAAACAACTTGGGACATGGCAACATGAGGTGTCTTGATCATTGGACTGTTTCGGATCGAACATAGGTGGATGCAAAACTCCATAGTTGCATAATTATGGTTCTGCCACCTTAGGCTTGAAATGTTTGCAATAGTCTTCTTCTATGGCATCTTGATCATCAAGTTTTTACTAAGATATTTTTGGTGTTCTTGGTTTTTTTGTTTGTATTACCACTGTAGTCGCGATATTTTCTCCTCGCATATATCTCAAAAATACCATTTAACAGAAATAACACCTACTTTTGACTACGGTGGAAAGACAGTCTTTTTAGTGAAAATTCTCCCTAACAGCTGTGCAAGACACTAGCATCTTAGGGTATCCACAGTGAGCTATCTAAATATAACTCCTAAAGTAGACATGTAAGCAAGTGGGGTCCAATTTTGTGTGTTAAGAATTTGCTAATTTAGAATTGTAAGAGTACTCCAATAGACTCTCGAAAATTGGCTCCTAGACTATATTCTAAGATTATTTATGTAAGCTCCATAGGCCGAGCTCTCTCGTGGTTGGCAATTTCATGTCAAAACACACATTTATGTGTATCCCTTTGTTTATCGAGTTGTCTTTTCTTTTTCTTATTATTTTAGTGTGTTTGTCTAGGATGTGGAATGAAATCAATGTGTCAATATAATTTAGAGGTAGATTGATAGCTTTAGTCAAGTTTTAGATGTTAATTGTTGGAGAAAAGAAGTTTCAACGAAGTGCTCAAGCATTTTCAAGCCACGGGTCCAGCATATGGGCTGTTAGGAAAGTGCTCAAGCAACTTTTAATGTGCTCGAGCAGTCGGCAAAGCTTATTAAAGGGCAGCAGCTAGGGTTTCGAAGACAGGAACTTCGGCTGCCATATTTTTGACGTCTAAGAAGAGAGAGAAAGCGGCCTTGCCATTGGTTTCTTCCTTTGAGTCTTGGAGTTCTAGTTATGATCGTTCTTTGAGCAACACAATCAACTCCAAGAACTTTCTTACAACCTAGATTCTTTTCTTGCATCAAACTTCGATGGATTTCTAAATGTTTTTCGGAAAGCTTGAGAGATTCAAGTTGGTGGCAATCAAGCACGGGGTACGGTGAACGAGGATTCGGCTATCGTTCTTGAGTCAATTGCGAGGATTCTCAATTGTGTAGTAAGTTCGATTGTAACCGTACAATGTTTTTCTATAGTGCTTGATTCCTTCCCGTGGTTTTTTACCCATCTAGGGTTTTTCCACGTATATCGCACGTTCATCGTTTCTTCGTTTATTTTTAATTCCTATTATTGTTTTTCGGAAAGCTTGAGAGATTCAAGTTGGTGGCAATCAAGCACGGGGTACGGTGAACGAGGATTCGGCTATCGTTCTTGAGTCAATTGCGAGGATTCTCAATTGTGTAGTAAGTTCGATTGTAACCGTACAATGTTTTTCTATAGTGCTTGATTCCTTCCCGTGGTTTTTTACCCATCTAGGGTTTTTCCACGTATATCGCGCGTTCATCGTTTCTTCGTTTATTTTTAATTCCTATTATTGCTTGATTATTCGATTGCTAGCAAAATAGGATTTTTCAATCTCTCTCTTCTTAGACGTCAAAAATATGGCAGCCGAAGTTCCTGTCTTCGAAACCCTAGCTGCTGCCCTTTAATAAGCTTTGCCGACTGCTCGAGCACATTAAAAGTTGCTTGAGCACTTTCCTAACAGCCCATATGCTGGACCCGTGGCTTGAAAATGCTTGAGCACTTCGTTGAAACTTCTTTTCTCCAACAATTAACATCTAAAACTTGACTAAAGCTATCAATCTACCTCTAAATTATATTGACACATTGATTTCATTCCACATCCTAAACAAACACACTAAAATAATAAGAAAAAGAAAAGACAACTCGATAAACAAAGGGATACACATAAATGTGTGTTTTGACATGAAATTGCCAACCACGAGAGAGCTCGGCCTATGGAGCTTACAATCTCCCCCTTTGGCACTTCCATGACAAAACACACTAACATTGAAAAAACTTATCCCTTAACAGAATGTGATCACCTGCAAAACTGCAACAACACTAAAGCACACAATCTGTTAGAACCAAAACAGAATATTAAAATTCCACATGGGAGAGTTCTTAGCATTTTTTTTTCTCATGATAAAAAACTACAAAAACATTCATATATGAGACGAGGATTCGGCTATCGTTCTTGAGTCAATTGCGAGGATTCTCAATTGTGTAGTAAGTTCGATTGTAACCGTACAATGTTTTTCTATAGTGCTTGATTCCTTCCCGTGGTTTTTTACCCATCTAGGGTTTTTCCACGTATATCGCGCGTTCATCGTTTCTTCGTTTATTTTTAATTCCTATTATTGCTTGATTATTCGATTGCTAGCAAAATAGGATTTTTCAATTGGTATCAGAGCGGGTCGCTCGTTATATTAGGGTTTATTCCTAGAGTGGATCCTCAGTTAAGATGAACACGCACACAAACATGTATCATTCATCTAGTCGTGTGCCGATTTTGGATAGTGAGAATTTTGATTATTGGAAATCCAGAATAAAAGCTGTTATGAGATCAGCAGACGAAGAAATTTGGAAGTCGTGTGTTAATGGTTATACATACCCTACTGTTACAGTGAATAATCAAGCAGTACCCAAACCTAGTTCCGATTTATCTGTCGCAGAAAAGGCACAATTACAAGCAAATAATAGAGCCTTGGATATTTTATTTAGTGCAAAGGGATGTGAATGAACAATCGTAAGATAGCCAAGCTACTAAAATAGCAAAGGAAGCATGGGATATTTTAGTCACTTGTCATGAGGGTACTGATGTTGTCAAACAATCCAAATTGCAAAGGCTTACAACCGAATTTGAGGTTATTAGAATGCAAGAAGATGAAACATTTAATCAATTCTACTCTAAATTGATCTCTATTGTTAATAGTTGCTTGAAAACCTCTCGTGAACCTATCCCTCCTTTTAGAGTTATTAAGAAAATTTTGAGATCCTTACCAGAACGTTTTAAAACAAAAGTCACTATGCTTGAGGGCAAACGTAAACTCAAAGAAAAATCTGTAGAAGAAGTGGTAGGCCTCCTCCAGACTTATGAAGCTGATCTGGCACAATCTGAGTCTCAGAAAATAAATTCTAAACCTTTGGCTAAGCCGATTGCTTTTTCTAGTTCTCAAAGTGAAAATAGAGATTCAGGAAGTGATAATGATTATGACCTAGAAGCAATGAGTTTATTTACAGAAAATTTTAAAAAGTTTTTCAAGAAGAAACCCATTGGTAATGATTTTAGTAACAAAAAGTCTAATATAAAAGAAAAACATGAGGGTTCTTCTGGAAAAAGGAAAACAAAGGTTAAAAGATCTCTTGAAGGGCCAAAGTGTTACGAGTGTCAAGGGTATGGTCACTTAGCGCATGAATGTATAAACAAATTGAAGAAAAAGACTAATTTCAAGGCTAACATAACTTGGGATGACGATAGTGAATCCGATAACTCTGAGGAAGAACAAGTAGATAACGCAAACTTTATCGCTTTTGGGGCATCTTTACAGTCAAACTTTAGTGAGCAGGAATCCTCTGACGAGAGTGAGAATGAAGAAAGTGATGAGGTTTTGAGTTTTAATGAGTTGAAAGAATCTTATGATATGCTATATGAAGAGAGTGTTAAGATTAGTGAGACTAATTTGAAATTGGCTGAAAAATATAACAATTCTAAGGTGGAATTGATGATCGTTAAAAAGCAAGTTGAAGAGTTGCAAGGGTTATTGAACAGTGTCACTAATGAGAAAGAAAAGTTGAATAATGAGGTTGAGAATCTTCAAGAAAAGAACAAGGTCTTAACTGATTTAAACACCACCTCGGAAGAAAAAATAAAAAAATTAAATATTGAAATTGATAATGCTAATATTCTATTTGAGCGTTTAAACACAGGGTCAAAGACACTGGATGATATTCTCAGGATACAAAGACTGGCAAGTGAGAAAACAGGGCTTGGATTTTATGAAGCTTCACCCTCAAAAGCACACGAAGGTAAGGCGAGTGAGTTGCAAACGAAACAGGTAATATCAGAATTCCGCACTATAAATACTGCCGATAACGTGATTGAAAAGGCTCATGATATTGAGAAGGGTAGCTATGTTAAATTTATTCCTACCTGTCATTATTGCCGAGTAAAAGGTCATACTAGACCTAATTGTTTCAAACTTCACGGCTACCATTGTGTTGATCATAACCATGTTTGTCACAGTAAAGGTGTCTCCAAGCATCACAACGCTCATAAATCTTTGGTTAATCATGCAAACTATGGTAATGGTAGAAACATAATAGTGAGAAGCTCAAGACCTACATTTGGACCTAAAGATCAAATTAAGACATCTCAAGTCAAGACTCGATCCATATGGGTCAAGAAGTGTGATTTGCATTGTTTTGTTACTCAACGGCGTTAAATGCTAGAAACTCTCACATGTGGAATTTTAATCGTGATTGCTCATATCATATGTCTGGCGATAAGTTTGGTCGGGGTATGCCTCGTTGATGAAGTCTCTTTGGAGTGCCTTAGTAGTGTTTTGGTTATTTTATTTCTTTAATGTTTTTTTTTTGTGTCGATGCTTTTAATTTTTGCTCATAATAATAAAAAAAAACTGCAAAAACATTCATATATGAAAATATTTGGGCTTAGCATGCTTTTTGAGGATGAGTAGTCAGCCATGAGACTCCCACAAATGCACATCTTTGGGAATGCATGCACAAGTTTTGTTAACTCCACTCATGAGATGCAATAGGTAATTCTTTGTAGCATGCCTTATGACTCTGTGATAACCACCCCTACACGTCAAGGTTAGTAAGATTACATAGAAGAGGAAAGTGAATTCTTATGCGCCTGGTTATATCTTGTCCTTTCTCTCAGCGATTGACCATTTTTTTTTTGGCATAATTTTTTGGATACAATGGCTCTTTAAGTGCAGCTAAAAAAAAAAACAGAGAGAGAGAGAGAGAGAGAGGCGTACTGATGAAAAAACAAAAATATCTGTATATATGCTTATCCGGGCGTTCATTGAGTAACCGGGCAATTGGGGTGAGGTACTCTTCCTCTGAGTGTTCGCGTCAAAAGATGGATAGACTTTGTGAAAGCATTCGTGTTTGGACCATTCGCTTAGAAACCGGGCATTGGGTATGAGGTACTCTTACTCCCAATATTCAAGGCAAAACAAAGAAATGGGGTAAAAGCGAAAACACGACTATGAAATTCTATCAAATATTAATTGTTAAGTTGAGGGGGAGTTGTTTATTTTCGATGGCACATAATTTGTATCGATGAGTGCCTGGTTTGACTTCGTGAGGGGGAGAGTGCTTGATAGTCCAAGGATCCATGAGAATTTTTGACTACTTGGATAATAGTCCTAATTTCCTATGACGTGTCACACACGCACCTTGTCACAGATTCATAGTGCATGCTGCAACTTATCCCCAAAATTCACTCACGATGGGCTTAATACAAATTTACTCATGCATTGCTCAATCTTGTGATATTGTATGAGCCTCATTTTTACTGCTTATTCTTCGGACAACTATGCCGCCTTGCATCAAAAAATTTGGATATCATCGCGCATTATTTTTCAGTTGTGTGTTAAGTGTTTGCTCTAAAAAAATGCTTAACCTATGTTCAATCATTGCTTGCGCAGCAACCCCATTTTTGTTTTAAACTCTCTCATATTAAACAATGTATTACTTTCTTCTTTGGGTTGTTGATCCCCCATTAGGGCTCTCTTCTAATTCTTGCGTCTTCATCCTTTGATCGTGTCTTGCGGTTTTCCATATTTGGTTTGTTCTTTCTTTTTTATTTTTCATTCTTAGAACGTTTTGGTTCAATGGGTTTCAATGGATTTGTTCTAAATTTTGTGCGTCTGTCGACCAATGCTCATTTGTTTAGTTATATGGTTGCCGTATGTGGCGTTTGGCATTGTGGTTAATTGGTATTTTTGGATAGTGGTTTGATGCTTATGAATTTCTGACAGTTGAGTTTTGGCAATTTAAATACTGGTTTAGCTCTCTCATATTTGTGCTCTCTTATTGTTTTTTATATTCACATCTGTCACCTATTATATGTTTGTGTTCTTTTCTACCTTTGTCCTTCCGTGACAAAAAGGGAGAGTAATATTCTGTTTTGGTTCTAACAGATTGTGTGCTTTAGTGTTGTTGCAGTTTTGCAGGTGATCACATTCTGTTAAGGGATAAGTTTTTTCAATGTTAGTGTGTTTTGTCATGGAAGTGCCAAAGGGGGAGATTGTAAGCTCCATAGGCCGAGCTCTCTCGTGGTTGGCAATTTCATGTCAAAACACACATTTATGTGTATCCCTTTGTTTATCGAGTTGTCTTTTCTTTTTCTTATTATTTTAGTGTGTTTGTTTAGGATGTGGAATGAAATCAATGTGTCAATATAATTTAGAGGTAGATTGATAGCTTTAGTCAAGTTTTAGATGTTAATTGTTGGAGAAAAGAAGTTTCAACGAAATGCTCAAGCATTTTCAAGCCACGGGTCCAAAGATATGGGTCGTTAGGAAATTGCTCAAGCAACTTTTAATGTGCTTTCGGCGGTCGTGGCAAAAAACTTATTA
This sequence comes from Vaccinium macrocarpon, assembly GCA_022606695.1. Lineage (NCBI taxonomy): Eukaryota > Viridiplantae > Streptophyta > Magnoliopsida > Ericales > Ericaceae > Vaccinium > Vaccinium macrocarpon. The sequence continues at coordinate 32,641,079 of CM040179.1, read as the reverse complement.
AAGGGCAGCAGCTAGGGTTTCGAAGATAGAAACTTCGGCTGCCATATTTTTGACGTCTAAGAAGAGAGAGAAAGCGGCCTTGCCATTGGTTTCTTCCTTTGAGTCTTGGAGTTCTAGTTATGATCGTTCTTTGAGCAACACAATCAACTCCAAGAACTTTCTTACAACCTAGATTCTTTTCTTGCATCAAACTTCGATGGATTTCTAAATGTTTTTCGGAAAGCTTGAGAGATTCAAGTTGGTGGCAATCAAGCACGGGGTACGGTGAACGAGGATTCGGCTATCGTTCTTGAGTCAATTGCGAGGATTCTCAATTGTGTAGTAAGTTCGATTGTAACCGTACAATGTTTTTCTATAGTGCTTGATTCCTTCCCGTGGTTTTTTACCCATCTAGGGTTTTTCCACGTATATCGCGCGTTCATCGTTTCTTCGTTTATTTTTAATTCCTATTATTGCTTGATTATTCGATTGCTAGCAAAATAGGATTTTTCAATTTATGCACACAAAAATTAAGTGGCCGGGTCCTCATTTTCTCCCTCCCTCTTCTCCTCCTCTCTTTCTCTCTCTTTGATCATTGCTCCCAACTCCCTCTCTAAAATTAACTAATGTGGTAGGAGCCATGCTGATGAACCGAGGGTGATTGATCTCTCACAGGATCACAATGGGTATGAAGTTTCTATGGACGCGCTCAAGATAAGTCAGTAACCCACTCTACTCTTTCGAAAGAGAGGTTGCTATAACCTGTCACCCATTCTCCACCCTTATTTTCAATGAGTGAATTTGGGGGATTCCCTATTTTATCCTCATATTGTACGTATAGATGCAATATCAAACTTCATCGGCCGTCCGACCGTTTTGTGGATGGCCCAAATGCATTGGGCAACTTTGATTATTTTACCATTAAAAAATTAAAGCACTTCCTGGATGTTCAAAACACGATCAGATGATCGAAGGGTGTACGGCACCGTACACATAACGTCTATGTACAATACCCCCGAATTCTTTCCCTAACACATTAAAATCGAGGATTATCTAGTATTTTTGTCCCTATATCTATGGGTAGGTTTCAAGAGCGGTTGCTTCGATCGAATTCAACCGGTTTGATGTTCATAAGTCATCACAATCCGTTTGACCCTTAGACCCGAATATTCGTGCATCTTCCTATCATTGTCTATAAATGTTTTTTTAACTGCAACGACAAGTCTTTATGGGACTTGACTGAGTGTACAGAAATTTTGGGTACATAAAATGTAAAAATAGCTCATGGGACCTACTTTTGGGCCTTATAAGAATAATTCAAACCATTTTTTAATTTTAAAATAATTTTTCAAATGACCCTGAAAAAAATCAACTCAATGAGATATGGATACCTGGTTGATCCAAACATCATGTTTTCATTCATAGTAGGATTCTAAATGAAAATTTAAAATTTAGATCAACGAGTTACGCAAATCCAATTGAGTTAATTTTTGTAGGGTCATTTAAAATATTATTTTAAAATTAAGAATGGTTCGGATTATTCGTGTGGGGTCCAAAAATAGACCCCACAAGCCATTTGTACATTTTATATCCTTAGGATTTTTTGATCTTTATGTTTTATGCGATTGTTAATCTGTTTTCTGTTTCACTTTCGTAATTTGTCATCCGTCATCATGAATTATTAGAATAGCATTGCTACAAGCATAGAAAACACACCTATAGTTTACCCAAAATTTGAAAATCAATAGCTCAAATTCATTTAGAGTGAATCTGGAACGTTAATTTACACTTTCGGGGTTAATTCTGAGTCCCTTTTTGGAACACCCAAACTTATTGTTACTAGAACGAATTTGACAGGTACAACCATACAAGTAAATTTTCACTTAATTTAGTAGGCTAATAAATATAAGTAATGTAGGATATATGGTCTATGTGCTTATCTCAATGTAACATGCTCTGATAAGTAAATTTATCAGGGCATTATTTTTAAATCAAATTCCAGGGTACTATGGGGACCTTTCTGCATTTACTTTATGTTATCAATTAGAATTATCTCCCAAAAGTTTAAACCCCTTTTTCTTTCTTTATTTAACTTTATGTTTTCTTTTTCTTTTTTTGATAGCCAACTCGCAATTAAAAAATGCCTTGAATCTTATAAAAATCATGAACTTGTACCTCTGTGTACCACATATCACATGCAATACGGAATTCATCCTTTTGAGAAGAAGAGAGAAAGGAGCGCATCCGCACATGTTTTGACGGCCCCTAGGTTTTGTCGTAATCCGTCGGCGAGACAAGTCGTCCACTTGTCTTTCCGTATTTGGATAACATCAAATCAAATTACCAGGCTTTTTGGCCTATCAAGGAAGATTATGAAGAAATCACTAGTAAAAAATTCAAGAAAGAAAATGTTACAAAACTGAGGGTGTTACGCAACCCCGTGACATGCGGCCAATTTTGGCGCCGCACCGGCATTGACCCGACAATCGGAGACATTCATCGCATAGAGCTCGTAGAATATTACAAAGGTTCCTAAAAATCAACTCAATCGGATATCGTTAAGTGCCTCATCGAAACACAAATAACTTGAAAAAAATAGATAATGGTTTTCATCCAGTTTTGCAAAACATAGGTGTTCCAATTTTTTCAACTTACATGTGTTCCGATGAAGCACTTAACGATATGTGATCGAGTTAATTTTTGGTAAACTTGTAGTACTCAACGAGCTCTACGCGGTGAACGTCTTCAATCGTCAAAACAATGCCGGCGTGGCTCCAAAATCCACCACACAGCACGCTACGCATCACCCCTTTGTTTCCACAATATACATCCTTACTTGGGTTTGTAATTCGGGTGCGGAAGGCAAACTTATAATTTCAGGACGTAGAAAAGCATCTCCCCTGAAAATAACCCAATTTTGAAATTTTGATGACCAGATATTCTCATTTTCAAAACTATCTTTTCCTTTGTTATGATTTTTATTAACAATTACACCAATAAAAAAAAAAGAAATTGAAATCATATCAAGGTAGGTTGGCAGGGACTATTGCTTATTCGGTCCCCCGGGGCATAATAAGTGGATGTCCCAATCTTCCTTCTCATCACATATCTATGTGTGCTCTACACAAATTTGCGATGAGGAGGAAGATTGACACATCAATCTACGTGATGGCCCGGGATTAAAATTGAATATTTTTCCTTGGGAGTTTACAAAATAACACAAGTCTGGGTTGATGGGCTGCGTCAAAATTGCATCAACCCTTTAGGGGACACAAGGCTGTCTGAAAAGACCATGGATTTCAAGAACTCGAAAGTCAGACTTCCTTTTTGGATTGACCATTGGCTATCATAAAGGACCAAGTAGTGCATAACTTCTGTTTTTAATTGTTTCATATTCACCTTCCAAAGTTTCTAGTATAAAATTTGGTACACAGCAGTTCTGTCCTTCAATCCATTCGTTTCTAAGTGCTTTTCTTCCAAATTTAATTTATTAAAGAAATATTATTATTATATTTTTTAAATTAATTTTTATCTTCACTTTACACTTTTATCATCAACTTTTATCTCTACTTTACAAAATTATCTTCTATTTTTACACATTAACTCTTTGCCTATAGTTAAAAGGGCAAAATAATAAGGGTGGTGCTAATGTCAAAACTGTTTTTGTTTGTACCAAAATTATAGTGCTTAAAAACCTTGTACCATGTGCAAGGTACAAGTCTTTTGTGCATTACAATTTTGGCACAAACAAAAATGATTTTGGCATTTTCATTTTCCAATAATAATTGTACAAATTATTACCTTTTTAAAACACGTTTATTAAGCAACAGCTCAAAATGAAATAGTCAAAAGGGTCAATCCAAAATAGAATAATTGAAAAAGACAGCTCAAAATAGAATAGTTCACAATAAAAAAGAAGGGAGAGGAAGTAAAATTTTATTTCTTTCATAATACTATGGACCAAGAATTTGTGTGTAATGGACGTAGGCGTTCTTCTAAAACCATCATTAATGTTAAGTACCTAAAAAAGTTGCACAGAATTTATCCAAAAAAAAGCAATGAGTGGTTGAGATTCACTCCCAAGTGAATCTAAGCCACTCATTATTCTTTTATGGGTAAATTTGGTGCAATTTTTCTAGGTACATAGCATTACTGTAAAACCATTACCATTACATAGATCCTGGGGGGTTCTGTGCATCCCCATGGCGGCGCCGCGCCGGCATTTTTCGACAATCGGAGATGTTCACTGCGTAGACTTCGTCGAGTACTACAAGTTTGCCAAAAATCAACTCGATCGGATATCTTTTAGTGCCTCATCGGAACACAAATAACATGAAAAAATGGTTTTGATCCAGTGTTTGTGTCCATTTGTGTTACATTTGTTTTCAAAGTATTTGTGTTTGGATGACGTACTTAAAGATATTCAATCAAGTTAATTTTTTGAATACTTGTAGTACTCGACAAGGTCTATGCGGTGAACATCTCCGATCATCCAAATGGTGTCGGCACAGCCATGCCATGGCTACACAACACCACCCCCCCTGTCATTACAGGGAGAGTTGAGTTAACATTTTCTTCCTTTCATAATACTATGGACTAAGAATCTGTGTCGTGGCTAGTTTTCCAAAAGATTTTAGCAATTCAGTTGTTAAAATCACCATGATTTTAGCAAATGAGTTCACCAAGTGCTAAAATCATGTTATTTCAAATCATAAAATTAAGTGTTTCCATGTATTATTTTTTGAATTTTTCACACTGAATTAAAGTACACGAGGAATACTTTAACTTGGTGAAAAATTTTCGAAAAACAATACACGAAACCACTTCATTTGTTGATTCAAAACTATGATTTTAGCACCTGGTGAACTTATTTACAAAAATCAACCATAATCTTAGTAAATGAGTTGCTAAATTTTTTTGGAAAACTAGATAGGCATTCTTCTAAAGCCATTACCATTACATGATGATTACTTGACTTTTTGCTGTATTTAATTACTCATATGTCCCGGGTACATTTGCTTCCCACCCACTCAAACAAATACAAATGGTTAATGTCGAAACATGAGACATTGATTTGTTGGTCTTCATTGTCTTACTAGCAAGAGATGGATTATTCCAAATTGAAATAACTGACAATGTCGGGAAAAAAAAAAGAATAATAATAATTGAAATAACTTCAAAGTTCGAACCTAGGTTTATAACCCGTATTTAAATCTTATTGATCCAGTTTTCATAAATCCGTTTATATTTGGATCCGAATCAGTAAAATCGAATAGCCGATCTGACTTATTTGTGCTACTTAAAAATTAAGCGTACAGTCCAAAAATCCATTCTTGGAATCTTAAAATCACATTGGTATCCGTAACACGAAAAATCAAAAGTAAAAGTTTCATGTTGTATTTGTAAATACGTCAGATTGGATACAATCCGATCCATTAGTTTTTTGATTGAACATATTATAGGATTATTGAATTCTAATTTCGGAATTGTAGATCTTATACGGTCCATTCACAGGCCCAATTTGGAGGCATGAAGCAGCCAGACTGCAAAAAGTTTTGGGTCTAGTTTTTTGTTTTGATTTGGAGATTGCAAAAAGTTTTGAACGTGATCTTAATAGGCCATACATACACGGGCCGAGATTAAAATTATTCCGCATTTCTATGTGGGCTAAACCATACCTTAATGGGCCAAGTTAAGGTCTGTCCAAGTCCACATCTTTAAATCATGGGCCCTTTGAGCAAATCCACCTACGTGCTGAATTTCATGTGAAAGCCAAAATTTGACATCAAAATTAGCAAAACCCTTTCCACCCTTGTGCCAAATTTTGGCAATTGCCAAACTTAATACGTCATCCAAGCCATTTAATTTGCATCGAAAAAATGAGACATGTTCAAATAAATGGTCTGGGTTTGATATTATTCCAAAGGACACCAAACCGATGTACCGGCATTGCTATTTTTTAGCTTTTTGACACTATACAAAGCCAAGACGAAATAACATTAGCAATCCTATTTTGATATCAACGGGTGTACTTGCTCTAAGTGATTGTAATTGAACGGCTGATTCTATAAATTTAGAGCACGTGGCTGAACAAAATATGCATCTTTAGAGAAATAAACATACATTTTCAATAAAATAAAAAAGATAAATAACCATCAATATAAGTTTTTTTTTTAAGTTTATTTTGTTACAGTAATTCTGCTAATATACCTGCTATATATTTCTCTCCACACCCTCAGCCCTCACCGTCAACCGGTTGTAGATTCCCGTGAGAAATTGCAATTCCAGTGACATTGTGCATATTTTGGCAACTACTCCGGCGCATTCAGGTACTTCCGATCGTTCATTTTTTTGGTATTGACAGTTGAAATTTATGAGGTGCAAAAAATGATTATAATTATTTGGGGTTCCAAATTTCCTATCCGGCCCATACACAACTTTCCCCTTTTCCATCCCCATTAATTGGAGCTTTGAGTTCTGTAATGGGGGATGGAAAATGGTATTACAATCCATATCCATTCCCATTGAACCTGCTCTTAGAAATCATAACTAGTTGTACGGAACTTTTCCACTAGATTTTAAGTTTTTATTTTTCACATTATAATAAAAAAAGACAATTAAAAGGGTGAAACGGGATTCGGGCATGAAGCAAGAAAATCAATTACTATAGGTCTATTCAGTTGCCAAGAATGTTACGCGAAAAGGTTAATCTGGAGAATAGTGAAGTGAAGGAAAAAGAAAATTTAGTTTCCTGTGAGCGTTCACTTGACAGGGGATGTTTCAAGAAAAATCAGACTTTGCTTGTTCATTTAGAAAGAAAGGAAAATAGTGGGAATGTCCTTTTTGCATTGGCAAACTTTGGACAAAAATAAATTTATGATCTAAGTTATCACCAAAAAATAATCACAATTACTCTTTTTTAATAAGAAACTGTAAATATGAACAGTACATGAACGTTTATATATTTTATACTTTACGACAAACAAGTGTCCAAAAGATAAATCTGATACATAAAATAAATGTTATCCAACTGTTTCTATGTACCCATTTCACACTTTATATCTATCCTTGAGTATTTTTTTTTTTTTCCCTGCAACATAGTTACTTTTCAAATTGGCACCAGAGAAAAGGGATTAAACTTTCCCGCGACAGATAATTTTTACTTTTTTGTAAGATGCATTTTGAGGGAAAGTGAGTCCTATTAGGGAAAATACCTTCCTTTTTTTTGGATCTCATTATTTTTCTTGTAATTGAACACCCCATAATTATGGGAAAATTGGTTTTCCCATCCTTTCTTGACAACTAAACAAGGCCTACATGTCTCGAGCAGGAGTGGACCAAAACCATTTCCCTTCAAAGATTGGGGTTTACACTTTCCAAAATTACAAACCCACAAAAGGTTTGCAAACATATCTTTTTTCGTGTGTGTCAAAACAAATATCCTCGTTCATATGCACCTAAAATGATTCGGAAAAAGACAAATTTACCTAAGAGAATGTTGTTCTGAATTGGTTCCCCATTGTATTGGTGACCATATGTAACAACTTCAACTCACATTCATTGAATTCATAATAGAATATCTTTGTTTTAGAATCTCAACACAACACTCACCTTCCACATGCCTATGCTTGTAAGCATCTTGTCTTTTGGTACTTCCAAATTCAGGAGACTCTTTCGCAATTGGTCACATTATTTCCTACGCTGATATGCTGTTTTGAAAAATACCATATATAACTAGCAGAAAACCCGTGCATAGATGAAACATTCATCATGATTCATGGAACTACATACATTGATAGAACAGATACAATAAAACTACAAATAATCGTTTTTGCTAGAGCTAAATTAGTATTTCTCTCTACTAAAACTAAAAATAATCAAAGTGCCTACCATAAGAATTTTACTCAAATTCATGCAATACATTCTATTGAATGTTTAAACTAAAGTGCTTGTTATGGAAATATTTAAATTAAATTAGAAAACCCTATACTTCTAAATTTACCACATCACTTGGACATTTTTATGATATCCTATTTAGTGCAATCCATGTACATATGGAATACTTCTTAATTTTTAAATTATCAATCCAAAGATATATTACCTGAACTTAAAAGCAAAACGTGATGAAATAGTGTAAATTTCATACTAATTACAACAATCCAATTTGAATTAAAGATTTTTACTCGTGATGAGTGACAATCATAAAAAAAGTTATGCCTTGGAATTACATTATGGCATAGACAACCCAATAACTTGGCATAAACATATGTTCATAACCTATTCCATAATTGATCAGCATCATAAAGCCATTAAATAAATCTTTTGAGATTATTCGCTCACACTTTCATTTTTTTTCTCCCAATTTTTTGCAAAATAAACAAATTATGAACTAAACTAATAACTCCACGTATATGAAATTACATTAATTAGCGGTCTATATAAACACATTCTTACAAATCCACCTACTGTATGCCCGATTTTGTTGCTTGATCGACGTTTGAATCAAACACCAAGTCCAAATAGAAACATATCTTTCGTATTCCAATATTGAACCTTTGGGATTGTGCTGAAAAACCAAAATTACAAAAAGAAGTAATTGAGTCAGGAATAGTGTTGGAATAAAGTGCATAACTAATGTGTTTGATGTGTCATGGTTGGCCTAGATCTTTTCGAGAAAAAAAAAAATGGTTGGCCTAGATCCTCATGGATAAATGGCGTTCTAGTGTTGATTATAACAGTGTTCGGGTTTTTGAGAAATAAAACAAGGGAGGGAGAATTGTTATAAGATAAACAATCCCATAAATCATGGGAGTAGTTAGTAATAGGAATTCTTGGGTATCTACTAATATCTCTGATTAATTAGGTAAGGTGCAAGAATTCAAGTTTAAAAAAGGTGTCATATTCAAAATTTAGTAATTTTCCAAATCTAAATTAGGTATTGGAATTCAAAATTCAAATCAACTCTATAGATACACCATATACCTATGGATTGGTTAGTAGATATGTACGATATTTTTTTAATTTTTTTTTGTGAAAAGGGCCAAATCAAATTAGTAGCCATTTAAGTTTCCTTTTCACCTTTTCTTTAGAATTTTTTATTGAGGAAATTTCAAGGTTTTTATCAAACCGCTTAATAAAAGTTGACTTGATGATTTGTGAATGTGAGGCAGCTCAAAAGATTGAAAACAGGGAAAATTTTCTCAAAAGGTGTATTTATGTAATACATTAAAAAGGTAACAATATCAATATATAAACATAAATTTGAAACTTGGCCTAAGCAAATGAGTAAGATTATATGTATTTCATTTCATGTATTTCAATTATTAATTGATTGGGTCGAGATAGTAAACAAACTATAGTCATAGTAATTCGGATTAAAAAATTGAAAAAATGCATGTATCTAACTTTTAGACAAAATCATCACCTTGGAAAAGCATGATATAATTAATTTCCTGGGCTAGATTTAATTAGGAAGAAGAAGAAATTGTAGAAGGATCGAAGCTAACCTATGCTTTATTACGGATAGAAGCATCACACAAATTTTGTAACAACTTTCGTAGCAACCTTTAGTCCATGATTCTGCCACAAAGGATATGCCGACTGCAAAAAATTGATTTGGTGCCTAATTAAGTACATCTCGATAAAAACATAAATAAAATAAGAAGGTAAAAGTTGTGAATATAATGAATTATGTAATAACTTGAGAGAGGAAGGTAATGCGAGAATATGTAGTTTGCATTGGCAAGTGACGAATAGTACCATATCGATCTGTATAACAACTTTTTTTTGTTGGAACAACAAAGGGATTTGTATAGGCATGAAATAAAATGTAAAGACCCGTAAAATAGTGTTGTTTTTCGTAAATTAATATTGGAAAAGATTTAAAGTGATTAAATGAGGAGTAATTATGTGTTATTTGTGATTGGGGTTTATTTGATTTACACATGTGAAATGTGGGCTTGTTGTGTAATTATTGGAGAGTGTATAAGGGAATGGGTGTAGGGGATTAGAACAAAAAATCTGCCCCTTTCTTCATCTTCACCAGCCGAACTCCCTCTCTCTCTCTACTCCTCCATTGCTCTCTCACTCAAAGCTTCAAACCACTTCATCCCAACTAAAAACCTTCATAACCCTTCACCAAAATTAGTCCCTCTTCGCGTTTCCAAGCTCAGTTTGTGCTCATTTTGCCCCGGGAGGCATACATTTGCTTGAAGCTCAAATAGGAGGAGCTAGGGTGTTGGGATCTCATTTTTGGAGCTAAATCATTCTTGAGGTAGGGGATTTCTATCTTCTCTAAGTGTTTTGAGGTGTTTAATGTGAGTGGTGTAATCACATTTGATCATTTTCTTCATTTCTTGCAAGAAAACCCATTTTTCATGTTTCTTGTTTTGGTTGGGTTTGATTCACGTTTTTGATGTTGTGCTAAGTTAAATGTGTTGTTGTTTCATTACCTTGGATGCCTTTGAGTTTAATTTTTTGCCTTGGAAGTGTTTGGGTTGAGCCCCATTGTGATCTAGTGAGAAAAAAACCAGTTTGAAATCTGTAAATTTTGCTCGTAACGGCTTTTGTATCGATACTACCTTTCTTTAGTATCGATACGCATTCATTCTGTTCAGTTTTAGGTTGTCTGGTATCGATACTACCTTTCCTTAGTATCGATACCCGTTTGTTTATAAGGCAGATTTTGACCTAACTTCGCAGGCACGCCCCGGCTTCGTCCAAACTCCAATTGAGGTGATTCTTAAACCGTTGGAAAGCTCTATGAGTCTACTTTCAAACCCAATTGGTCTCATACTCATAGCCTTTGTATTTGGAGAGAAATGTGCTTTTTCCTATTAAGGTGTTAGGTTTTCTCGAAGTTCATAAATCCATTCTTATGTTTCTATGCTCCGGGCCTTTATTGGTCTTTTCTAAGCTTCTCAACTTGACTTTTAAGCTTTGGTAATCTATCGTAGTATGAATGATATTTTGTCATGATTTCACACGTTCTTGGACACATATTAACTTTGTCATAACCGACACACTACGACCTTTCGAACTAAATGAATCACATGGAATGAATGTGAGGTGTAAATGAAAGAATGAAAGATGTGACACGGGATTCTACAAAATGATATGCTCGGAATGACACGGGGCCCTCACAAGGGGTATGCCCGGAATGACACGGGGCCTATATGGCATGTCCGGAATCTTAGTAAATGATGAAATTAAATGAAACAAGGGGTGTGTGAATGAGTTGGACACCTACGGAGTATCGGGTACGTATCGGACACAACTGCACACTGGTTAATCTTGGTCGAGCATATGGGATTCTAATTGTTTATATCTAAAATTGGGGCTTCCGTGAGTATATTGTGAAATCTCCTTTTTGTTGCACGCACTCCATTAGCATTTCATCATATCTAGATTTGATAGACGTTTCCTACTGGGCTAGTGAACTCACCCTAAAAATTTTCAGGTAATCAACCCGGAGGAGCATGATGTGGTGCATGCATGACATGTTTTGGAAGCGATAATGGAGTTACCTTATCATCTTTGAGTTCACTATTTTTGTTAAGATGATTTTGTAACTTAATCTCGGTTTATCTTTTGATAAGGAGATTTGTAATAACTCTTATGTTTACTCATTTCATTTTGGGTATGGGTACCCGTAGTTGTTGTAATATTTGACTTTGACCCGGTAAAATTAATTTTGACTTTGACTTGACCGTGTGAAGTGTGGACTTCAACATGGAATTTATGATTATTATGTTTCACCAATGTGGGGGCGTGACATAAAATGCCAAAACACAATGGCAATAAAATTATAATTGAATAGTTAGAACATAAAAAAGAATTTTAAATTCTAACAAGAAGCAACAGTATAGGAGAGGAGACGAAAACAATGGGAGATCACTTTTTTTTGGAGTTTAGTTTTCAAAACCAATTATTTATAAGAATTACTACATTATTAAGAATGACAGATCATTAGAAATGGGAAGATGGGAACAAATCAAATATTTAAGTTTTTTTCCTTTAATTAAATTTGCACAGCTATGCACTTGAGGATCAAAATGACTTCAAGTTTTTCACGGGAGAATTTTTCAATAGGTATGATATACTATATAATTTTTTGAGTTCCTTTTTTGCTGCAAATCATGCTTAATTGATAGCTTATTTTGAAAATTTTCCACTCTCAGAAAATTATCCCCAAATCAAGAGTTCATTTGTGTACTATACATTAATTTGTCAATGTTTCCTTTTTGGTGAGTGAAAAAATGTGTTATTGTATAAAGTGTATATTGCTGGCTTCTATTTTAAAATTTTCATTTCTATATTAGTACAAAAAATAATATTTTCTTCTAGGTAAGTTCATTTAGAAATTCTATTTCATGGCATCACAATCTCCCATTCAAATATTCAAATATGGGTATGTTGGAGATATTTAAGGTGAATTTTCAAATAACATGTAACCTATTTATGGATAATATTGAAGAGTCAGAATAAGGGTAATGTCACATGTGTTGTTTGAAAATCCTAAATGACAAACCAATCAACTCATGCCACTTGTCACTCTCACGGCCCTCCGCACGAAAAGTCATTCTGCAATAATATATAAGATAAGATAGTGTATTATGTTGAGGGGCTTTGAAATTTCTCTTGCAATGGATTCTCTCTAGTCTTTTTTGGCTCTTCTCCGGCCCATTTAAATGATTAGAATCATTAACTTTTTAGATCTCATTGAAAACATCACCTATTGAAAATCATCGATTCATTTAGAAAACACTTATCTTGAAATAGTAAAAAACATTGCAACACTAGATCAAAAATTGATTTTCTTGGGGTAAGTGCATGTGTTTCAAGACATATGAGAAGACATCAAATGAATGTGATTTTTGACTTAGTCAATGTTCTCGACAAGTTTCAAAAATAACTGTCATGATTATTAAAGTGGAACGGAGAAGGGCTCAAAATGGGCCGAACTTGACCGTTCATTTTTCTTTAAGGGACTGGAAACTAGAAAGGATCCATTCCTTTTCCATTCCCTCTCGCTAGTTAAAAAGAAAAGAAGAGAGGATAATATTCTAATACTCCCTCCGTCCTCTTTTAAATGATACCTTTGAAAAATGTGTATTTTTGTAGCCGTTAAAAAATGCAATCCCGTAGCATGTTTTTAATTTTTTGCACCAAATTAAAGTACTCAATGAGCACTTAATTTGGATATTAAAAAATCAAAAAAATTATATAAAGAATTTTTTTTAGGACTTTGAAATTATACTTATTCCGATAGGGATCACTTGAAAGGGAACGGAGGAAGTACCTTTCAAGACTTCCCTACATTAGCACTCCTATATACAACTAAGAAAGAAATTAAAGAGAAAGAAGTTGATTTAAAAGCTTTACTCCAAGACTTCCAAATGCAATCTAACTTGTCAAAATAGTTTATTGAGAGGAATCTTAGATGTTTTTCAAGTCAGTTGACAGTTGGCCATGTAAACCTAATACACTTTCTTTGAGAAAAGACTAAGGAAGGTTCTCAAGATTTGTTATAGATAGGGGTATAATAATTATGAAGGGAGCCTCAAAATTTCAGACACCTTTGGTATCTAACAAATATTTTTTATGTTGCAATTCTACCCCAGTCTAAATTATAGTACTAACTTTGAGCAAAAAATTTGATTTCCAAATGAACTCACCCTAATTGCCGCTGTGCCGATACGCCTCGCCCAGAATCCAATTTCAGGACCAACATGTCACAAGACTCACAACCCTAGATATTTTTTAAAAGCGCTAAAAGTCCTCGATCCAACTATTTGTACAAAAGGGAAGGGTACGGAAAATGAACCGACGGCTTGCAGGGCTCATTTTTTTGTTTCACACAAATGATCAGTACCATTCAATAATTTTTCGAGTTTCTTTCAAAAATTCAGCTCAATTGGATATGCATATGTAAGTGAACCAAACTTCAAGTTTTCATTTATAATTCAAGATCCTAAATTCTGAATGAGAAATTGAAATATTGGATTATCCTATTACGGCTATCCAATTGAGTTGAATGTTTTTGGGGATAGTCAAAATATAATTATAAAATTATTGAACGGTTCGGATCATACGCATGGGACCCAAAAGTGGGCCCCACAAGCCGTTGACACATTTTATGTACCATTCTCTTACATACATGTAGGTCTATTGAAAAGTCCTACAAAGACTAAAGGTCTAAAAAGTGGCATCGTTTTGATTCACGTGAAAATAGGTGAGATTAATATCCAGGGATTGGTAGTCCTAGATAATTTATCCTGGTATTAATTTCATCCATAATCTACCCAATCCCATGTTTGATTCATGTGAGATTATTCATGGGATAAATTTTTTAAATCAAAAACTTTTTTTTTTTTGAAAAAAAAAAGTTTAAAAAGTTTTTTTTAAAAAGCACTTTTTAAAAAATACTTGTGCAAAACAGTTTTTGAAAAACATTTACTTTGGAAAAAATTTTAAAATCATTTTATAAAACAAATAATTTATTTTTAAAAATTACTATTATTTTCAAAAATAATTTATTAAAAAATTATAAAAAAATTATTTCCAAATATTTTTTTCGATATATTTATTTTTTTGGAAAACTTTTTTTGAAAACAATTTTTTTACAAATAGAGTTTTTTTAGATAAATAATTATTTCCCAAAAAAACCTTGAAAAATATTATTTCGAATTTTGAAAATACATAATAAAAATTTTTATTTTTTTTGTAAAACATTTTTTTAAACAATTTTGAAAATACTTTTTGAGTACAATTCGAATATCATCCGAATATTTTCATAAACAATCTCATCTTTGTCAATCTCACTCAATTCCACCTCCCCCAGGATTATTTGGTACCCCGCATATAAGGATAAAAATAATACCAAAGTTAACAATCCTGAGCGTCATTGGGGAACCAAACATGGAATAAGCCAAGAAGTGGTACAGTTAGTCCTATCGTAGATAGTTAATCCACGAATCAAACGAGGCCTAATGTATTGTGAGAGGATGGCTTGTCTCAAAATTCGTATTTAGCTATTTTAAGATTTTTAGGCACTTTTTGTTAAACAAATGGAAATTATTAATTAGGGGTGAAATTATTAATTAGGGGAGTTAACTACTTAGTGCTTTGTTAACTATCCTTGTACACTTTTCTAATTAGGGGTGTAAACGAGTCTAATCAAGCCAAGTTTTGTAATTTTCGAACTCAACTCGTTTAGTAAAGGAGCTATGTTTCTCAACGAGCCGAGTCAGGATAATTTACTTAGTGGGCCTCCTTAAACGAGCTGAGCCGAGCTTTTGTGAGCTCGATTACTATATGGGCTGAAAACTCGACTTCGAAGTAGACTTGATTATTGCAGAGCTCAGTTTATTCGCAGCCCATACTTTTCATTGAGGAGATGTGGGGATCAAATTTTCCCCTGAGATTAAGTTATTTCCACCGGCGGTGAAAACAAAAGTTTCCTCCAAATCGATTGCATTGCGCCATGTGCCCAAACTATGGTTTTAAACAGTAGAATATGGACATGTGGCACAATGAAATTAATTTGGAGGAAACTTTTATTTCCACCAGTGCTGAAATTAATTTAAACTCTTTTCCCCTTGAATATGACTTATTTGTAACCTTAATGTTATCAATTGGATTTACTTTAAGACCGGCTTTATATTCCGTTTAATGGAAATTAGATACATGTATATTGTTTAATCTTTAGGAATAAAGTAAAAAATAATTCTCTTTTAATCACCATTTGAGTGTTCTCCACCAGTTGATGCCACCTCACAATTTGTGGTTCCCAACAGTAGAGGAGTGGGTTGTAGAGTAGGGTCACACACATGCACGACAGACTAGCATCGAAGAGACAAATCCTAACCAAGTTGATACGATTTTTTTTTTTTTGATCACTAACCAAGTTGATACGAAATTAACTAGTACCAAACAATAACACAACTCTTCAATATTAGTTTCGTTTCGGTCTTCGCCTGTTGCTTGAGTACTTTCCATGTATATTAGCAACAATACAGTTAATAAAATTTTCTCTTTATCGCGAAAAAAACTCAACACTTTTTTGGTGTGAAATTGAAAGAATCATGAAACTTTAATTTCCGGATGACCTTTATAATTGAATTCTTGACTTTATTTCAAAAAAATGAAACTTTAATTTCCAGCTTTAGACACTCCCATTGATAGCCCACTTATGCTATTTTCGGATAATCCAAAAAAAAAAAAAAAAGAGAAAAACAAGACAGACATTATCCAAAGATCTGTGGTCCCCACAATCATGTGCATTCCTCATACCCCTACGGCCCTACTCGCTCCTTCCTGCTCAACTCTTATCAATCCTCTCTCTCCTCTCCTCTCCTCTCTCTCCTCCCCCTCCATCTTCCTCTGTCTTGAAGCATCCAATGCTCCTCTAAACCCTCCGACCCACATTCCTCCATTATCACCACAGAACAATCCATTTCTCAAACTCTCTATTTCTACGACTACTTTCAAAGATGAAAACCCATCTGGATTTTAACCTTTTGCTCATTTCCTTTATTGGGTTTTCTTCAATCTTCACATTTGGAGTATTTTCCCAAACCAACCCATCTGATGCTGAAGCCATGTTTTCTCTCAAGAAAAGCTTAAACCCACCAGATACCCTCGGTTGGTCCGACCCGGATCCGTGCAAGTGGAGCCACGTGGTCTGCTCAGTTGATAACCGGGTAACCCGGATCCAAATCGGGCACCAGAATCTTGAAGGTACTCTCCCTCCAACCCTATCGAACCTTACTGAGTTACAAAGGTTAGAGCTTCAATGGAACAACTTAACGGGTCCACTGCCTAGCTTAAACGGTATGAGCTCATTACAAGTGTTAATGCTTACTAATAACCAGTTTACTTCAATTCCTGATGATTTCTTTGCGGGTATGTCGTCACTTCAATCTGTTGAAATTGACAATAACCCATTTGCCGCTTGGGAAATCCCACAAAGCATCTTGAATGCTTCTTCCCTTCAAAACTTCTCGGCTAATTCAGCGAATATAACCGGAGAAATACCGGCATTTTTCGGCCCTGATGGGTTTCCAAGTTTGATTAATTTGCATTTAGCATTCAATGTATTAGAAGGGGCATTGCCACTGTCTTTTTCCGGGTCACCAATCGAGTCTTTGTGGATAAATGGGCAGAAACTAAGTGGTGGGATTGATGTTATTGGAAACATGACATCCTTGAAAGAGGTTTGGTTGCATTCCAATTCATTTTCTGGTCCATTGCCTGATTTTTCGGGGTTAAATGGGTTAGAAATCTTGAGTTTGAGGGATAATTCATTTACAGGTCCTGTTCCGGTTTCTTTGGTGAATCTTGGGTCATTACAAGTTGTCAATTTGACCAATAATTTTTTGCAAGGACCAATGCCCAAATTCAATGACTCAGTTGCAGTGGATATGGCTGAGGGTACTAATAGCTTTTGTTTGCCTCAACCTGGTGATTGTGACCCGCGAGTGAATACTTTGATTTCCATCGTGAACTCCATGGATTACCCAATTAAGTTTGCTGAGAGTTGGAAGGGAAATGATCCCTGCATGGATTGGTTTGGGATTAGTTGTAATGGTGGGAACATTACCATTATTAATTTTCAGAATATGGGTCTTAATGGTACCATTTCTCCGGAATTTGCCTCGATTAAATCGTTGCAAAGATTGATTCTTGCTGATAATAATCTCACCGGTACAATTCCAGAAGAGCTTACTACTCTGCCTGCACTTAGTTTACTTGACGTGGAAAATAACAATCTTTATGGGAAGGTACCAACATTTAAGAGTAATTTGGTAGTGAATACAAATGGTAACCCGGACATTGGAAAGGAGAAAAGTAATTCTTCATCTTCAGGCACATCTTCCGGGGGTCCTGGTTCATTGCCAAATGCTAATTCTGGCAGTTCTAAAGGTGGTAAGAAATCTAGGCATTGGATTGGAGTTCTGGTAATTGCGATGATTGGGGGAGTCATTGTGATCTTCTTGATTGGTTTGGCTGCTTTCTGTTGGTACAAAAAGAAGGAAAAGAGGTTTACGAGAGTACAAAGCCCTAATGCAATGGTTGTCCATCCTTTCCATTCGGGTTCTGATAACGAGGGTGTGAAGATCACAGTTGCTAGTTCCAGTGTTAATGTGGGTGCAGTTAGTGAGACCCATACTGTTCCAAGTAGTGAGTCCAATGACATCCAAATGGTTGAAGCGGGTAATATGGTAATATCAATCCAAGTCCTAAGAAATGTGACGAACAATTTCAGTGAAGATAATATCTTAGGACAAGGAGGATTTGGGACTGTCTACAAAGGGGAATTACATGATGGAACGAAAATTGCAGTGAAAAGAATGGAGTCAGGGGTGATTGCGGGAAAAGGGTGGACTGAGTTTCAGTCTGAAATTGCTGTTTTGACCAAGGTTCGACACAGGCACCTTGTCACTCTTCTTGGGTACTGTTTGGACGGGAATGAGAAGTTACTCGTGTTTGAATACATGCCTCAAGGGACACTCAGTAGGCATGTGTTCAATTGGGCTCAAGAAGGTTTGAAACCTTTGGAATGGACTCAAAGATTGACATTGGCTTTGGATGTGGCAAGAGGTGTGGAGTATCTCCATAGTTTGGCTCATCAAAGCTTTATACACAGAGACCTGAAGCCCTCTAACATTCTTCTTGGTGATGATATGAGGGCTAAGGTCGCGGATTTTGGTCTTGTTCGTCTCGCTCCTGAGGGGAAAGGCTCTATTGAAACAAGGATTGCTGGAACTTTTGGATATCTTGCACCAGAATATGCAGGTATATACTGGTTCAGCATTTCATACTTGTTTTAGTTCAAAATTTATGATTATTTCCGTTGTTACTTGTTTTCATCAATGCACCAAACCTTTTATGAGCAGCTAAAAGGTGGCGTTGAGAATTTTCTGCTAAATTGCTGATGATAGAAAAACCTTGCTGCCCAAATTAAATTGGCAAATGGATTCCCATTTTGATTTCCTGTAGCAAAATTGGTTTTGCAGTATGTTTACACCTTAGGGTCCAATTTTTTATTTTTTTTAAAAGTCTCAGAGTTGGGACAATTTCATCCTTAACTGTATTTGATGCTATGAGAATGCACTAGGATAGTGGCCATTTTTTCCTTTTCACTGCCTGTGTATACAGGCTATCTAGATTCTAGATGACTAATGAGGAAGTGAGAGTATGAGAGAATTGTAATATGACCTGTTGGCACCTTTTGTCAAATATTTATCTACTTACCCACCAAACTGGGTCCTTGCATCAACATCAAGTGGAAATTTTTAGCTGCTTTGGTTGCCTACTCTGTCGCATTAACTTTATAATATAGGCAAATGATTTACAAACAAATGGGTATTTCATACATAGAGCTCACCAGAAAGATTTATCTTCTTTGGTAGTCTTCTAAGGGGGAGTTTCCCATTGTGCTAAAGGCCACAAAAGGGCTCAAAGTCACAAAATTGCCTTAGCTTTATAATTAGGCAAATGATTCGAACAGGATTGTTGCTTTGATTTGAAATGAAGTACCTCATAATAAAGGTCACATCATCTTGTGTGAAAGTTATGCATGAAATTGTTGTTTGTAAAACATACCATTTTAACCCTGAGCGTTTCCTAATGTCCTGCTGGAAAGTTATGAATTTATGATTGTTAAGTTGTAACCAGCACGTCCACTAATTCACCTCTTATTCCCCTTATTCCCCAATGGTGGTCACTGGTCAGAGATCTGTGGCGATATCGCTAATCTCCTTCTCATGTCGTTTGTTCATTTTCCACCTAACAAGTACTTTATTTTTTGAAAATATAAGATTTCAAAGCGTTGTTCAGGAAAATATTAATTTGGCAAATATCGAAAATGGACAAATAAAATGGAATGGAGGTAATATTTATACTTTTTCTGATATAATCATCATCTGTTCAACTTTTGATTGTGCAGTGACGGGACGAGTGACTACGAAAGTAGATGTCTACAGTTTCGGTGTGATTCTAATGGAGCTAATCACCGGAAGAAAAGCACTTGATGAGAGCCAACCAGAGGAAAGCATGCACCTTGTCACATGGTTCCGAAGAGTGCATCTAAACAAGGACACATTCCGAAAGGCCATAGACCCCACTATCGACCTCACCGAAGAAACCCTAGCCAGCATCAGCACTGTCGCTGAGCTGGCAGGCCACTGCTGCGCAAGGGAGCCCTATCAGAGGCCCGACATGGGCCACGCAGTGAATGTGCTCTCCTCCTTGGTGGAATTCTGGAAACCGTCGGATCAGAGCTCCGAGGACATTTATGGGATCGACTTTGAAATGTCTTTGCCTCAAGCTCTCAAGAAGTGGCAAGCTTTTGAAGGAAATAGTCACTTAGATTCTTCTTCTTCTTCGACGTTCCCCACGAGCTTGGATAATTCGCAGACCAGTATCCCAACTCGGCCTTATGGATTCGCGGATTCGTTTACGTCTGCCGACGGTAGGTGATGAAGGTTTGTGTATCATTGTAGTGGGGTTTTTTTTTCTTCTTTTTTTTTCTTTTTTTGGGTTTGCTTAGTTACTTTTATTTGCTATCTTTTTGGGTGGTCTGCTTTTTGGTACTCTAATCTGGTATTTATGCCATGGGAAGAGGTTCACAAGAAAAAGGTGGTGTCTGTTTCTCTTTTTTTTGCCTATCTGTATTTCCTTTTTCCATGGTTTCTTCTAAGAATTGAGGAAAAAGCCCCTTGTTGCTTCACTTTGGATATAAAAGTTGAAATCATTATATTTACAGGGGACCATTGAATCTTTTTCTTTGCTTATTTCTCTCTCTTTTGGCTTATTATAAAGGGGGAATCAAAAGGTGGGGCATTGTTGGGAAAGCAATGCTTATGAAAAGTGTTTGCCAGAGGAAAAGGAAAAAGAATGGCAACCGATAATTGTCGTCATGGGAAAGGAAAAGGCTTTCCTCTCAGTTTTCTGTAACCTCACGAAACGGATTAATCATTTAGTAGTCTTGAAGCATAGTCACGTGGTGATTCAAATCACTCTAACACTATAAATTTTCGTGGGGTTTATCAACTTAATTGTGATCCTTCAAAAACGTATGACGTTAGAGTACCTTGTAGCACAACGTGATTGCACTCCAAAGGCACTCAACCACGAATAGGGACATGACTATGCAGTTCCAATGTGGGCAATTGGCATGTAGTACACATGGGGATCCTCAAGGAATATTATTCTCACCTTTAAAAATTGGCAATTTTTTTGGGCCGGTCATATCACAAGAAAGAAATCTTTTGTGAAGTCCTTATTCCAAACGTGAATGGACTATCTTTGACCGGACTGGGAAGGAAAATAGTTGAGGTACTCATAAACTTGACCCTCACAACTCTTGACCATTGAAACAAAAAAAAATAAAACTCTAGTGTCTTGTTTAGATTGTCCTGTTTAAGTGAATCCTTTCTTGGTCTACTCTAATGCTAGGATTGTTCAATTTCTAAAATCTATTGAGGATATCAATCGTACAAAAAATCTCATTCATGGGATATCGATCGATTTGATGACGGAATATAATAGTTGAGATGTTATTAGGATTGCTACTGCTACAATATACAATGAATAATGCCAAATTGTTATATTATAGGAGTAATAGTAATGTTGCTTCAATGATTTCCTAAGTATTTTTACCTTCACCTCCCTTCAGTTTAAACAAACTCATCCAACACTCTTGTAATGCCCCGACTCGCAATAAGCGCAATATAAATTAAAAGAGATATCAATTAGCCAAACTAAAAGAAGTTACGGGAGTATAGACTGAGCCATGTGACGCAATTTTTACTTTTCATTTTGGTCACATGTGGTATTTTTGTTTAGTTTTTCTTTTCTTTAATTGGTTTGGTTATTATCTATCTTGGTGTTTTGACTTGTGAAAAAAAACAAAGTATGTGATGCTTTTTATAATTCATTTTTGTTTGAAAAAATAAAAAATCTGAAGAACTCATTGATATTTATTAATTTGTGAAAAAAAAAAATTAAGCATTTTTGACAAAAGTACCTTTTTTTTGTAATTCTCATTTTACAAGATGGACAAACATTTGGGATAGAGTTAGTAACTTGTCAATTGAGAAAGATTACCACAATCAATGTGCTTGAAAAAGGAAGTGACGTAATTCACTTATAAGTAAAAACTTATGCCCAATATAGCACCAAGAATTACCCATAGCAATATAGCTCTACCATTGGAGCCCTCATTTTGAACATGGCTGATAGTAAGGTGATTTTTTTGAATAAACTGATTTTTTACGGTTTTTTATGTGATGTATTATGAGAGAATGACTTGTCTCAGTTTTTGGAAAAAATAGTTTTTTGTTAATAGAACACCCCCTATAATATAGCAATAGCAAACCATTGGAAAAACTCTAAGAAGTTGAAGCATCGTTCAAAATAACAAAATCTTCATCTTCCTCATCCCTTCTTACCTTTGTTAGTGATCATAAACATATTAGCCGATACCCAATGAACATGATTTTTGATATGGCCAATATCCTCTAATAGCTTTGAAAAATAAAAAACTTCCAATCATCGAAAATGAGCCAAGAAAAGCCGAAAAAGAGTTCAACAAAACAGACCCATTCCTTTAGGGAAGATTGTCTCCTCCGTATAAGACTCTCTCCCTCAAAATATTTCTCATCGTTGTAGTTTGGAGGTTTAAAAATACTTTTTGAATTATTATTTTTTTGAACGGCTACTTTTTGAATTATTTACTTGAGTTTGGATCTTACGTATTACGGTTCTTCCAAGATTTTTGTCTTTGAGCTACAAAAAAAAAGAAGTCAAGTTGTTCCTTTTATTCGGACTTTTTAGTTAATCTATGTGAGCAAATAGCTTGTAAAAGGACCAAAACGCCTAAAAAGCGAAAAACTGGAATGGTAATTAATAGGAAAGAATTCAAGATTTGTAATTCAACAGAAACAAAAAAATTACCCCTAAAAACCAAACGACGACCAAAATGGCTTATAAAAATGAGCCCAGTAAATTTTTCAAGCTTAGTTTCAAAACTTAACTATTTTAATGTGTGTTTGAAAACATGCTTTTAAGTATTAACTTTTTCATTTTCGATTATAAAAAAAGCTTTTTACAAGCTCAAGACGAGTCAGACTCAGACTTGAACAATTTTGATTTATTTAACCGCTCTAAGATGCTCACGAACTTTAAATCTTTTGTTGAGCAAAATTTATCATGCAGCTGGCTTTTTTGCATGAGCTTTTCCGGTTTCTCTGCCAAGCAAATTAGAGTGAAAAAATTCGATAAAATCACTTGGATTTTGAAATCTAAACCGTCTGAAACACTTTTGAATGATTGAAATGTTGGAAAAATATAGTGGCAATCCGAATTCGAAAGAACAATTCCTCTTATATATAATATGAACAGATTACAACTGAAAATTTACAATAACAGAAATAGATATAATATGAAAAATGAGAGATACAAATGAATGTCGGAAGCGAGGAAATCCGAACTATGGCACACTCTCTCTTAACAAAGATTAAGCCTACGGTGGATGTTGCGGGTTGAACCAGGTGCCTTCGTCCCTGGGATACAACGGCTAGAACCAATGCACTCCAAATGTAATCTGCATTTGTTGGCTAGCTTGGCCCTGAAACAACGTCTACCTCTCTCTCACAAAGACGAATTTCTAGAGTGTTTGTGTTGCTCGAATTTCTGATGCTCAAACAAGGACCCAGAGTTGTGTTTAAATAGCAGTTTGGAAGAGCTGAAATCATCAATATGGGATTAATGGGGGAGCCTCCCCATTGAATAACAAAATGAATTCTACCAATTCATTCTTGATTCTGTAACTCTATCCTTGAATCCGAAATTGAATAGGATTTGAATCTGCCATAATCTCCATATTCATGAGGGAGTTCTTCACAAATGATAAATCATAACATATTAAATCCAGGTAGGGGTGAGTGCCGATTCTTGAGAGATCCTCCTCGAAATCCGTTTTAGATTCATAAAATTCCAACATGAAATATGTATTTGGGCACCACGTAAGACAATGCCTGCACGAAACAAAGAATTTCTCCGAGGGGCGGGGCTAAAATATCAAATGTCTGCTTCTGGTGTTTGTGCGGTAATTGCCAAAACACACACATGGGGTTCATTTTCAGACTTCAATTGATAATTCCAAAGGCATCTGCATGTGGCCTGCCAATTTCTCAAATTCAGTTGTTCCTTTCTCCCATTCTATATTCTATCAAATCCGAGTTTGGGTCCAGATGTATCCATTGGGCCGGGCCGAAACAAGCATGATTCGTTCATGAGGGCTAGTTCAGTAGAAAGCCCAGCAAGTTTCGAGCTTGAGCAACTCCCTGGGCTGGGGCAACCAAAAAAAAAAATCAAACAAAAGGGAGCTATCGAATATATTATTATCCAACAAATTACAAGCTAAGCCCAATGCAGAGACTTACTTCTTAATAGAACATAAATGAATCACGCTGGATTCAAGGAAATTTCGCCTTTCATTTCCGGTTCGAAAAGAAATTATTCGAACCCCGTTAGATTAAGTTTTTATTTAGGCTCGGCTCGAGTTCCTTAAAAACCTTAACAAACAAACTTGAACACAGCAAGGCTCAGCTCGATAAGGCTTGTTTACTTCTTAGAGGAATAAAATAAAATAATTTCTTAATTCTAATTTGATGTCTCTATCCTTATTAAATTTCACTATTATTTTGAAATTGAGACTATTTTCTTGTAGAGTATATAGATAAAAAACATATATACATAAGTAAAACTTTCTTTGTTGTCTTAAGCCAATGAGAGTGTGTATGTTGTGTTAGAGCACCTTGAAGCACAACATGACCACACTCCAAGAACACTCAATAATTCGACCACGAATGGGAACATGACTATGCAGTTCCAACTAGGCTAGGCAATCATAACCTCCCCGCCCCGACCCCGCCCCGCCCCGAATGGGGCGGGTTTTTTTCAAATTTTCCTGGAATGCTTGGGTAGGGTAAAATTTTAAAAACTTCGGCCCCAGGGTTGGGGTAGGGTTGGGGGAGGCGTCCCCCCCAGATATACCCTCGACCCGGACCGAAATTATATATACATACACATTATATATATGTATATCTGAAATAGCGTTTAACCCCTCATAGTTTTATTAAATTTCAAAATACCCAAGCATATATAAACGAACTTTTCCCCACTTTAGGTCTCATTATCCACAGCATATATAAACAAACTTTCATTCTTACCTTAATATGTTAACCATTAGCCTAAAATATCACTTTATTTATAGGTTTTTATTTTTATTTTGCTTTTAGATTAACGAATTTTTAAAATTTCTTCTGGCCGAGGCGGGCGGAAGTGGTAGTAAACCCTTTTCCCCGACGGGTGGGAAACGGAGGTACCAAAAATACCCGTCCCGGGTCGGGTCGTCCGTGGAGTAATTTTCGCCGAGGGTGGTATCTTAAAACCCGCCTTGCCCCATTGCCATCCCTAGTTCCAATGTGGGCAATTGGCATATAGTGCACATGGGAATCCTAAAAGGAATATTATTCTCACTGGAGTGCCCTCGCTTTAAAATTTGGCAATTTCTTTGGGCCGGTGGGATCGCAAGAGAAAAATTTCGTGTGAATCCCTTAGTCTTAACGTGAATGGACTATATTTGACTGGACCTGGAAGGAAAATAGTCGAGGTGCGTATAAGCTTTTGGCCCAAACAACTCTTGACCATTGAACCAAAAAACCAAAAAAAAACAGAAAAATTACTTTGCGTGTCCTGTTTAGAGTGTCCCTCCTCAGGTTGGGGCAACCAAGAAAAAATCAAACAAAAGAAGCTATATTATATATTATCCAACAAATTCCTCCTACAATCTAAGGCCCAATGAAAAAACTTTTAATCCTTAACCTTAAGGTGCAAGGTTCAATACTTGTTGCTAGCAATCCATTTTATTTTATTTCTTAAACTCCTGCCACGGTCTAAGGCTATAACTCTTAGGGGCTTAGATTTTATTTAGGTCATCAAAATTTATTAGCATACTTTCCTCTCTTTTTTTCTTTTTTTTTTCATTCAAATATTTGTACTTTTTGCATTGATCTTGATTGGAATAATTCAAATAGATACTAAATCGTATTTGAGAACATAAAACTTAGTGTTTTGACTCTTAAAAGTACTCTTTCCCTCCAAATTTACTACACAATTTTTGAAATTCGTTATATTTCTAAATAGTTAATATCTTTTAATATAGAATATTTTTCACACTTTTTAAACTTTGTATAAAACTAATTGAAATCTATCAAATAAGATGCATATTGAAATATATAAACAATTTAAAACCACTTAATAAACTTCACAATTTTGAAGGATAGTCTTGGAACTATAAAACAATAATTTTATCTCCTTAAAAAATTAAATTTTCCAAAAGTGACGAGCAATTTGGGACAAAGGGAGTATATTTTTAGTTTTTTCTCAAGATCCATAATTAATCCAAAAGAATGATGACGGAAAGTTAAATGAACTAGGGTTGGAATTCAGACATAGACGGAAAAGCCATGGGTACCAACCTGTATGTCCAGAAAATGTACAGAGCATACTTTGAAATCCACTTTTGGGTCCCACACAAGAGATTTGAACCGTTTATTATTCTTAAAATATTTTTCCGATGGGTCCCACAAAATTTCAACTCAATCGAACAATTAGAAGTGTTTGATCAAGGTCTCACTGTTTTAATGAATAATGAACAATTCGAATCACTCTTGTGAGACCCAAAAAGAGTGCCCTGAACATGATCTATATGTTTTCTGTGCATTTCGGTCATGTAGCAAGGTCCTGACATAGACAAGGCATGAACAATTGAACACGAAAACAACAAAACAAAAGTACGACAAGGGCGCTGACGTTTTGTTTCTATTCATGTGGGAATGAGTCAAACTCATTAAATCTAACGACAGAAACGAACTCGGGTTGCTCTGTGCAGCTTGTGTATAGCACCAGTTGGACATAATTTGGATTGTCTATAAGTGTTTTTAATGGTTCGGATTAAAAGTAAACTATTCGCACGAATAGATCTCCTATTTAGTTTGAAATCTAGAAGGTCTGTCCAAGTAACAAATGACCCAGATCGTGCACAGCAACAACCCTCGTCCGAGACTAAACATATATTGGTGCCTCCTACAATCTCGATTGAATTACTTGCTTGAGATAAACTTATATATGGATGATATACCTGACGATGTCCAATCAAATTAATTTTTTGCATAAATATATTATTTTATAATCTTATAAGATGAACAGTTCAAATTACTATAATGATCACATGTTGGGACTCATAATGCTTTCGTAAATAAATTTATCTCCGAACAAACATGGCATAGCAAATGGCACATCATGACACGGAACGGATTATGGTGTGTACCAAATTAAAAATCAAGCTGGACCGCAAGACACGACATGGAAACGAATGAGCTCAACCGTTGTAACCCACTTGACACATCTATTTGGGCCCATTTCTTAAAAAAATTATGGAACCGCCATTGCAAAGAAGTGATTTTTAAGGAAATAATGCGAGATCCAAGTGTATAAAATCAAGATTTTATCAAATGAGGCAGTGATTTGATAAAATCTCAACTTTTTTGCATTAAAAAAACTAAGATTTTATCAAATCTTTTCCTCAGTTTATAAAATCAAGGGTTAATTTTACCAAATCTTAATCTTTCCTTGATAAAATCGTTTGGGAAACTCATCCTAAAATGATTTCGAACACATTTATACCTGAATTTGTATTCAAAAATGGGTATGCATAGAAGTTCTCGTATAAGAAAACCACAATAGATATGGTTTTTTTTTTTTAATTTGATTTCTTGATCATACCCCAATTGATATGGTGTAAAGCACATAAAAAATGGGGTTTCTAGATCAAAGCCCAGCTTAGAGGGTGTTTGTCCACAGGGGTGGACGCAAGATTTAGTCCTTTCGTATCATTTTGATAGTTCCCTGTGAAGTTATATGCAAATTTTCAACATAGTTGGGGCAAGTAAATTATTTGTGGGACAAGGAACACAACGTAAAGACAACAAAATATACTCCTGTGTGGCAAAATTACAAAAATATCCACAAAAAAATGCATATTTTAAGGAGGATTTCCGACTAGGGGGGTCAGCTGCCTCCCCTTGCCCCTTCATGAGGCCGCCCCAATTTGTCCACTAACTTTTTGCATTTTCCCATTCTCCTTTTCTCCTTTTGGGTGTTTGGGAGATAACACCCAAAACTCATTATCATAGAATGAGTTTCCCAAATTGAACAATCTAGGTTAGAAGTGAAAAAGAGGTCCAAAGCTCCTTTTTCTCATTCTCATTCTCATTCTCACTTTGATTTTCCCCTTCAATTTCTCTCACCCAATCCCCTTGTCCTCCATTCTACACCTCTGGGATCCCCTTCATGTTCACCAAGAAATGACCCGAAATTTGATCCCATACGCATGCCCTGTTGTTTATTTTCAAAAAAACTAAAGACCAACGTTTATTCTTTTGAGAAAAAGAAGACCACCAAGACCAACCTTTGCACTCAATTTTTTTTGCTATTTAAATTTGGAATGTTTATTTTTGTGTAATGTTTCAATTTGAATGTTTTGTTAGTTATTTTCGGTCATTGTGTCATGTTTCTTACTATATGTCTAATGTTTTTTACTTTATGTCTAATGTTGGTTATGTATATTTTTATAATTTGTGTAATGTTTATAATTGTAATTTTTAGACCAACTTTTTTTTTTTATTTTGTGGCAATTACTTCAATTTACATAATTCTTATTAAGTACGGGAGACTTTAAATTACCCCAAAAAAGGAAGATCAACAAATATTTTTCACAAAAAAAAAAATCAAAATTAGACTGGTCCTGTTAACAAAAGTATTTCTCAATATGACTTTTAAAAACTTGCTAAAAACAATACTTAACACATTTTTAATACCATAATTAATAAACAAGGGCAAAATGGTAAACAATTAATCCATACTCTTTTTCATCATTGTTCTCCCAAACACTATTACTATTACAAAATGTATTCTGCACATTTCTCTAAAACACTCCTACATTCAAAACACATTTTGCCCATAATCCAAAAAAGAAGAAGCTGAAAAGCCAAAAAATTGAAAATGAAAAGCAGAAAAGTGGGCTCCCAAACACCCCCTCAAAAAATAAACGCGTCTACAAAATACTACACTTCCACTTTTTCATTGATAATGATTTTTCTACTCCCCTTTTTAATGTTAACAATCTAATATTTGTCTTTTACTGTTCATATTTTTGTGGAATTTTGGGTGCAAATAGGATAGGTACACGTGGCCCGAGCGCCAATCTCGGCCATCCAAAAGTGTTTTGAACGATGATTTCTCCATCTCTCTCTCTCTCTCTCTCTCTCTCTCTCAAATCTGAACCATCCAAAACACTTTTGAACAGCTGAATGCATTCTGGGTACTGTCACATGATACCCAAGTTTTTCTCGTATTATGGGGTTGCTTCAGAAACTCTTTTTTTTTTTTTTTTGCATGCCATCTTTTATTGCCTTTTCACACTCTACAAGACAATTCTTCTCTGATAATACATAAACTCAAAAAAGTCAAAAAAGACAGTAAAAAACAGTTTGGTTAAAAAGATAGAGTTGTGGAACAACCTCTTACAAAAAAGACCGTAAAAAACAGTTTGGTTAAAAGAAAACATTGAAGTGTTAAAACAATGCAATTTGTACAACCATTCGGTTCCATCATTTATAACTTCGGCACATAAATGATTAAATGTGAGGCCCACTTACAATTATGGATGTAAGTCTCGCGTGTATGTAAAAATATTGTAAATGATTAAAGCCGAAATACATGTACATATTGCCTTTTTAGATGTGTTATTACTGATCCAGATCCTCTATGAGAATTTCTCTGTGAGGGTTTTGCTGTGGGTTTGACAACATACCAAAAAGGAGATTCAATGGCTCACACAACCCCCTTCCAAAAAAACAGAACATGGGGATGACATAACACTATTTGCAATTGAGTTGTACTTTTTTTTTTCTGTGAATAATTTCGTAATCTCCGTTATTTTAATTTTTCTATCAATTTTATGGAGAGCTAAATCTAAGATTAATTATATATACAATAGTACTTTAATGGTGACTCATGGGTAAGCCAACTAGGATCCGGATCCTCTATGAAAAAGTTTTTGAATTATAAACGAAATACGTAAAAGTGTTTGGATAATATCTTCAAAATATATTTTGTTCAAAATGTAAATGATAGTTGACTCAGATCAAACAGTCTCGTAACCAATTTGCATTTTTGTTTTATTTGTTCATCTCTCATATGCGACATTATGTGGTTGACTTTTATCCTCAATTTTTTTTTTCCATTGAACATCATATTGATCCTCTATTGACTAAAAAAATTTCAATCATGAAATCAAACATTACCAAGATTTGATTTTATCAATTGACAAACTAGGCCTGAGTGGTCTCTGAACAAATCAAACCATACAAAAAAAGTGATTCTTATTATAGAACTGAAATTTGCAGTAGACCTCACTAAATGTGAATAAATTTACTATCACCCAGGATAAACAAAATTGCTCTCCCTAATTTGCCGCTAAGTCATGGACGGTTACGATGGGTTGTGGCCTGCCATCTCTAAAGAACAGTAGAGCTCTGAGTTCTATAATAGGAGTATCAGAATTCTGAAATTGCCAAAAAAAATTGAATTTTCTGCAAGCACCCACACAAATTCTTGGCACCTTGACTGCCAGAATATTATAAAATGTAGGTGAGACGGAAAAATAAAAACAAGTAGAACTCAATTGCAAATATTATATTATCCCCAGGCTCCTTTTTTTTTTGGGAAGGGAATTGTGTAAATCATTGAATTTCTTTTTTAATGTGTTGTCAAACTCACAGCAAAACTCTTACAAAATTCTCTGGAGGATCCAGAACCTGTTATTACTCCATTAGAAAGTGGACTAGCAAAATGCCAAAATCAGTTGACTTTTCCGAACCCATTGCACGTGTAAATACAAATGCAGTCTCAAGTGTGAAAGATGTTGACCCATTTTTCTAAGGTCTAACTTTTACCAATTCAAAATCTGGAAGGCAATTTTGTCGTTTTCTACAAGACCACGATTTAAAAAATTCTTTGCCTTTTTAACGCGAAAGTTTTATTGCTGAAATAACGATGGGCTATTTTTCTCAATTTTTATCTTTAGTTTTTGGGTTTTTTTGTCGTAGAAATGAATCTTGGCAATTCGTTTTTGCCATCAGTAAAAGGACACTTTTTTTTCCCAATAAACAATTACGAGACCCCATAGTGCCCTGGTAGCCGAGCACTACCAGATTGCAGTCCCCAATTGCAATCGTCTGTTTTGTAATTAACGGTCTGGATTATCAAATGTAAAATACTTATTTTTTATGTCAATATATGTGAAAATAATCCGGACTGTTGATTGCCGACCGATGACTGTGATTGAATACTACAATCTCGTTGTTTCGAGGCACTTCAGGACCCCATATCCCATTAACGGCCCATTTGGATGGTGTATTGGTTTTGGAAGAATTAAATAGTAAAAAAGGGATAAATAGTCAGGAGATTAAATAAAAATGGTGAACCCACATTGATGTGACAATTAAAAATGAGAGATTAAATAGTCCATGGTTTAAATGAAAGATAAAAAAGAAGGGGTAAGGAGGGTAGATGATGTAAAATCATATTAAAAGACTTTATTGCCATTGGTAATACATATATTAGATTATGTATTTATATAATTATATAAATACTAAAATTAATTGTTTTGTGATAAATAATATTAAGTGATTCATTTCCATATTCTTTTTGTAGTATAACTTAAGAATATTAAATATTAAAATTAACTCAACAAGCGAATAATGTAAAATTCTACAAGTATAAATTTTATTTAAAAAATTTGTATGTAATTAAAAATTTCTATTAAAACAAAAATAAAAAATTATATGCAGAAGTACTTTATTTTTTTATCCGAAAGATATTGCAAAACAACTCAACAAGACAACAATGTAAAATTCTAAAGTATAAACTTTCTCAAATTTTTTTGTATCGAATTAGAGATTTCTAGTAGTAGTTTAATTTGGTGCATATTACATCATCCCCTTATCACCCCTAATTACCTCATCTCTTTCCATAAAACTTCATCCAAATGAGCCCTAAGTGCATTGTATGGTGGTCAAGATACAAGAATATTCTTGCTTTGTGTGTAAAACGTGCTTTAGTCAATTTAGCATATCAGCCCTATTAAAGAAACATTTTTTAACGAATAAGAAATCTAAAGCTAGTAAAGTAGATGTTTTTTATGTTGCGGTTTAACTGCTCTCAACGAACTCTATAAATTAAACGGTTTAGATCATAAAGATGAAGTCTTTTATAAATTAAATGGTTTAGGACCAATTTTTGAGGAAATCCATCTTGTTGTACTTTTTCTTTTTATCAATATCTTGTTGTACTTGATCCATTTTTCTGTTCAACATGAAGTCTTTTGTGAATTATGCTAAATTGTACGTGGTTTCGAAGTTTAAGCCATTGGGATTTATAATAATGTGGTTGAATTTCCACTATGATATTTTTGATATTTTTGACGGTATTTATTTTTATTTTTTAAAAGTCATTTTTCTCACATACATCACAAAAATACAATTTAGCAGAAACTAAACCCCACTTTGATTGCACTAGAAAAACAATATTTTTAGTGAAATCTCACACTGATTGTGAAAAGTTTGGTTTTCCTATAATATGTGATCTTTCTGCAAAAAAGATGCTATATATTTGAATTACAAATATGGTTGCAATGGATCTATAAGCGTGTGACACCTGTCTAGTAACGAAATAAAACCACCTAATCGCTTTAGCCAAAATCAAAGAGAATTAGTTTATTCATCTTATCACATGCTGAGTAAACCAACTTTAGTAGTTGCACCTTAAATTACTTGCGACCTTACAATGATCAACTCCAAACAAGAAGCGGAGCCTGTAGTGAGCCAATTTGGTCGTCTATCTTAGTTTGACGGTTCTGATTTAATTCAAATTTCAAATGATTCGAGAGTTTCATTGTTTGGATTAAAATTCAAGCGTTCATTATCAAGATGGACATTCAGTAGTTAGGTAACTCACTACAGGGTTGTAGTGAGCTCCATCCAACCGTCCATCTTGGCACCGATGAATCGGATTTAATCCGAATTCCAAATGATCCGAGCAGTTCATTGTTTAATTAAAATCCGAGAGTTATTATCAAAATAGACAACCGGATGTGCTCCCTACAATCCTTTGGTGAGCTACAGGGACCCGTACCCTTCCAAATAAGGATGAGGAAAACTAATTAATAGTGCCAACGGTTGATGAAAATTGTAAAGAAAATAGAGAATGAAATATTAATAGTGCCAACGGTTGACGAAAATTGTAAAGAAAAATAAATTCAAAATCCACTGCGTGAATTAATTTTTATCAAGATAAGAATGTTCTAAAATCATATCGATCCAACTCTAATCAACATAAATTTGGATAGAGTTGATGTTTTTAACGAGGTCTAAAATAAATAAACAATTTTGATCACCTTGTAGGTTTTAAGAAATGACCCCGCAACACGGGTAAGCCTCATTAAGGGACCGGAGAATTTTTTTTTTCCCTGACGGATAAGGGTGTCTGGTCTTGCGAACTTTCACTAATCCCATCTCTAGTCTAGTAAAAGGTAGGTCATCCACATTGAAACCAAAGAATTCATAAGATGTCAAGAAATTACTTTTTTGCAGCTTGATCCCCAAAATTGAACCTCAGCAATTGTTCTATAAAACTGATTTATTGTACTTTACAAGACGATCATTATCTCACAGCATATCGATCGACTCAATTACACTCAATAAGCCAGTTGTAATGACTTATTCAATTTAAGTCAACTTATGGAACCAGTTTTTAGTCAATTGTGTGTGGTGCAAACCCGATAACCAACCAGACTCGTCTTCTTCATTTAAAAAAAAAAAAAAAACAGAAGGCTAAACACATTACATCATCCCCTTATCACCCTTGATTGCCTCATCTCTTTCCGTAAAACCTTCATCCAAACAAGCCAAGTGCATGGTTTGGTGGTCAAGATACAACAATATTCGGACTTTAGTCAATTTAACATATCAGCTCTATTAAAGAAACATTTTTTAATGAATAAGAAATCTAAAGCTAGTATAGTAGATGTTTTTTATGTTGCGGTTTAACTGCTCTCAAAGAACTCTATAAATTAAACGGTTTATATCATAAAGATGAAATTGAAGTGAAAATCATCAAAGTACAATACACTTCCGTGGTATAGACAGAAATAATTCAAAAAATGAAAAAATTACCAAAACACCTGAAAAGGCAAAAAAACTAAATTAGGACCAATTTTTTAGGAAATTCATCTCGTTGTTCTTGATCCATTTTTCTGTTCAACATGCAGTCTTTTGTGAATTTCAAAGTTTAAGCCATTGCGATTTATAATAATGAGGTTGAATTTCCACTATGATATTTTTGACGGTATTTTTTTGTATTTTTTCAAAAGTTATCTTTCTCACATACATCACAAAAATACTACTCTCTCCGTCCCAGTTTTATAGTCTCTTTTGGGAGTTTGCGCCTCTTTTCAAAGTGTTATATCTTATAATCTACAATGTCTTAGGTGATTTTGAATACTTTATTTATTAGATTAAATCAAGATATATCAAACAAGATTCATATTGCATAGAAAATGTATTACCGATTGAAAGATATAATTATATTTTTATCCGATTGGGATAGAACGAGGGACTATAAAATTAGGACGGAAGGAGTATTTAGTGGAGAGTAAACCCCACTTTGATTACAGTGGAAAAACAATATTTTTAATGAAAGCTCACACTGATTGTGAAAAGTTTGGTTTTCCTATAATATGTGATCTTTCTGCAAAAAGATGCTATATTTTTGAATTACAAATATGGTTGTAATGGATCTATAAGCGCGTGACACCTGTCTAGTAACGAAATAAAACCACCTAATCGCTTTAGCCAATATCAAAGAGAATTAGTTTATCTATCTTATCACATGCTGAGTACCAACTTTAGTAGTTGCACCGTAAATTACTTGCGACCTTACAACGATCAACTCCAAACAGGAAGCGGAGCCTATAGTGAGCCCATTCGATCATCTATCTCAACTTGACGGCTCTGATTTAATCCAAATTTCAAATAATTTGAGACGTTTATTGTTTAGATTAAAATTTAAGCGTTCATTATCGAGATGGACACTCCATAGTTAGGTAACTCACTACAGGTTTGTAGTGAGCTCTATCCAACTGTCCATCTCGGCACCGACGACTCGAATTTAATCTAAACTCCAAATGATCTGAGTAGTTCATTGTTTGGATTAAAATCAAAGTATTATTATCAAAATGGATGACCGGTTGTGCTCCCTACAATCCTGCAGTGAGCTATAGGGACCTGTACCCTTCCAAATAAGGATGAAGAAAACTAATTAATAGTGCCTACGGTTGATGAAAATTGTAAAGGAAATAGAGAATGAAATATTATTGAGAAAAATAAAGGGTGCTGATTTTGGGGCTCCCTTTTTTTATACAAACACTCCAAAATTTAATAAAGTTACAAAAGTATCCTTTTCAACATATAAAAAACACTGGAGGCACTTCACCTCTAAATCATCTCTCCATTTACAAAGGCACTTCAAACGGAAAAATGAACGAAAACTAGACATAAATATTATGTTCTAAACATAAACATTAGGTTCCAAACATTACACGTCCACAACATAGATAGTAGGTTCCAAACATTAAAAATGCATCTATATCAAATTGTTTCATGTCACTTTGCAAAAAAGAAAAGAAAAGGGAGGAGTAGTTTTTTTGGTTTTTTTGTTGTCTTTATTCAAAAAAAATTTAATCTTTTTTTACATTTGTTAGTTTTGTGTCAATTTTTGTGGTTTATGGATTTGACTCCAAAAAACATAAAATTATGGTTGAAACTAATTTTTTTTTTACTAAAGTCAAAATTAAACAATAAACTGGTTTATTTTTTTCTTTATTCGAAAAAATATTAGTTTTGACCATAATTTTATACTTTTTGAACCACGAAATCTTGACGCAAAACTAACAAATGCAAAAAAAAAAAAGGCAAAACAAAAAAAACCAAAAAACCAATTCTGCGTTTTTTTACCAAAGCAAGTAAGTAACTCAATAGCGTGCAATAAAAGGAGTTGAGCAACTATCTACTTTTTTTTTATAACTATTCGCTTTTTTAGAGTGCCTAAAGTAAAGGAGAATAATAAAGGTTTTTGGAGTGCCTAAAGTAAATTATGAAACTTGCAAAAGGGTAATTTTGGAAAATTATTGTAACTTGGAGTGCCTGCATCAAAATTAGGAGTGCGAATATTAATTTCCAAAATAAATTCAAAATCCACTGCGAGAATTAATTTTTATCATGATAAGAGTGTTCTAAGATCATATCGATCCACCTCTAATCAACATAAATTTGGACAGAGTTGATGTTTTCAATGACGTCTAAAATAAATAAACAATTTTGATCACCATGATAGGTTTTAAGAAATGACCCCGCAACACGGGTAAGCCTCATTTAGGGACTAGAGAAATTTTTTTTTTTTTCCCGGGTTAAAGATTGTCTGGGTCTGCTTATTCACACTTTCATTAATCCCCTCTCTAGTCTAGTCAAAGGTAAGTCATTCACACTGGGACCAAAGAATTCACAAGATGTCAAGAAATTATTTTTTTGTGGCTTGATCCCCAAAATTGAACATTAACAGTTGTTCTATAAAACTGATTTATTGTACTTTGCAAGACAATCATTATCTCAGAAATATCGATGGACTCAATTACACTCAATAAGCCAGTTGTATTTACTTATTCAATTTAAGTCAACTTATGGAACCAAATTTTAGTCAATTATGTGTGGAACGAATCCAATAACCAACCAGACTCATCTTCTTCATTTTTATTTTTTTTGGAATATACTCTAACAAACCCTGAAACCCCACCCGAAAAAAATAAAATAAAGATACTCTAATACACCGAACAGAAACAGCGGTCAAAATCATGCAATGCAAATTTGGAAGGTCCAATTTTGTAGTTCAAAAACCCCTGTTGGCTCACCGTCCAAGTTGACCCCTGACTGAGTCACCAGTCAAACCCACAGCCGACTCACCCGCAATCAATATTCAAACGTCCATTTTGTTACCCACAAATTCTCCTTTTTCAAACCTTCAACGGTCAACATTCAAATACCTCTACAAACGTTTAAAATCTTACCCACAACATTGAATTCAATTCAATTCGTGTGCCATTGAACCCCCTCTCCTTTTCCCCTACTCTCCATTATTTTCCCAACCTTTGACTCACCCATCAAACTCACCCATAAAAACACAAACCCCAAATCCAAATCCAAACATAACCCATTTTACATCCTTCCCTCTCAATTATTCTCCTAACTTTCAGTGCTGCCATTGTTCTTTTAATTCTCAACAAGAAACAAAATGATTTTATCATGGAGAAGACCGAGAGCCTGTCGTCGTGCTAGCAAGGTCACTTTGTCAGAAGGCCTCAGTTCTGAAACGGAGCTATCGGTTCCGACCCTTTTCCGGTGCCCGATTTCTCTCGACCTGATGAAAGATCCGGTTACTTTGTCATCTGGGATTACGTACGATAGAGAGAACATCGAGAAGTGGATCGAGTCCGGTAACCAGACGTGCCCCGTCACCAACCAGGCACTCGGGAGTTTCGAACAGATACCGAACCACACGATAAGGCGAATGATCCAAGACTGGTGCGTCGAACACCGTTCTCTCGGCATCGAGCGGATCCCCACACCAAGGATTCCGGTGACCCCACGCGACATCTCAGAGATTTGTTCGAGGATTTTGGCGGCGACCCAACACGGGGATCATAAAAAATGCCAGGAGTTGGTAGAGAAACTCAAGGTGCGGGGGCGAGAGAGCGAGCGGAACAAGCGGTGCATCGTGGAAAACGGAGCTGGTTACGTGTTATCTGTCTCGTTTGACTATTTTGCATCTGTTTCAATCAAGGCGTACAAAAGCTTGCTCGAGAAGATCTTGTCAGTTTTGACATGGATGTTCCCGCTTGGCGCAGAAGGTCAATCCGTGCTCGGTTCGTCGTCGTCTTTACGTTGCATGGCGTGGTTCTTGGAGGGAGAAGATCTCTCCGCTCGCCAAAACGCGGTTGTAGCCCTAAAAGAGCTTCTTTCTTCCGATCAAAAGCACGTAAGCTCGTTCGCGGAAATCAACGGTGTCGAAGAAAGCTTGGTTAGGCTAATCAAGGAACAAATTTGCCCAACAGCCACCAAAGCTGCCCTAATGGTCATTTACCACATGATCTCACCATCCAACATAAGTGAAAAAATCACATCAAGGTTTGTGGAGTTGGGTTTGGTCACATTTGTGTTGGAAATTCTTGTTGGTGGTGAAAAAGGCATAACTGAAAAGGCCTTAGGTGTTCTAGATAGTATCTGCAACTGGGAAAAAGGCATAGAGTCAGCGCGTGATCACGCGCTGACTATGCCTGTGTTGGTCAAGAAGATACTTAGGGTTTCGAATTTCGCGACCAATATCTCGGTATCGGTGATATGGAAGCTTTGCAGGAATGAAGATGGTAGTCATCAACAGATTGAGGCAGTTCAATTAGGGGCTTTTAATAAGATGTTGATGGTATTACAGATTGGTTGTGGAGAGAAAACAAAGGAGAAAGCCACTGAGTTGTTGAAATTGTTGAATCAGTACAGAGATAGGTTGGAGTGTTTTGATTCATCAATGGATTTCAAGTACATCAGAAGGCCTTTGTAGAAATTTATTGTGTAATTTTGTATGTTAGTTAGGTGATAGAAGATGTAGAAAGATATACACACATACCATGATTCAATTATACAATGGAAAACGAAAAATTGTCCAACTTTTATGTTGTTTTGTTTTGGTATTTTTGTTCTTTTTTTTCTGAATTTTTGTTAGCTTCGCACTACATATTTTAGATTAGCTATTTGTATCAAGGAGAGTAGTCCAAAAAGTATTTCCTCTGTCCTAAAATGTTTGTTCGATTTGCAAAACGAGAACCAAAAAATAATACTAAGTCTTTTAAAAGAAAATTTTCAAACTTTTTTTATTAAATTAAAAGTACTCGTTCATAGTAGTAAATTGTCAAAAAAATATTAAAATTTTCTTGAAAATTTGGTATTATTATTTTTATTTTCAAGTCCTCGTTTTGTGGACCAGACAAACAATTTGGGACAAATGGAGTAAAAGATGGTGACAAAATCATAAAGAGTTCACTATGGATGAAAAAAAACCAAATTAACATGTGGTATTTTTTTGTCTAAAGTGTCATCTTATGTAAGCTTTTTCCAACCTCAGTCCACATTTTTATAAATGTTTTATTCCTCTCGTCAAGACGAATAATTAATTCAAAGAATTATGACCAAAAGCTAAAGAATAAAATAAGTACAAAAAAAAATTTTAAAATGCCAAAAAAAAAAAAAATTGCTGGACAAAAAAGCTAGGGAATGGGACTATATGCATATCTTAGTTTGACAAGTTCATTTAGAGCAAGTGCAGCAAGGGTAAGGCAAACTAACAACTAAATAGTGGAAAAATACATTTTTTCTGTCCCCTTTTATCTTTCACTCA
This sequence comes from Vaccinium macrocarpon, assembly GCA_022606695.1. Lineage (NCBI taxonomy): Eukaryota > Viridiplantae > Streptophyta > Magnoliopsida > Ericales > Ericaceae > Vaccinium > Vaccinium macrocarpon. Next base: position 32,601,404 of record CM040179.1, on the reverse strand, counting down.
GCAGCAGTCATCTCCATAATTCTCTCCTTCTCATTAAAATACTATAAACTAAAGAGGAAGAATACCAAATGGGTTAGAGAGATTGCTGCACCAGAAATTCTTTTATTTTCATAGCGAAAATAGCTCAAATATCCCTTGTAGCTTATCTGCTGCACATGCTCTTACTCGTTTGTTTGGTTTTGACCAGTTTTAATATTGTTGTTTGGTACAAGTTTTAGCCGATCACTGAGTGTAAAGGGTAATTCAATTCACGGAGCCCTGACACCACCAAATAAGACAATCGAAATCGTTTATTTTGTAAGCCTCAGTACTAATATTATTCATGCCAAAAATTAAGTTGATCAGACATTGATGGCAAATACTTATCAATATTTGATCAATCTTTTTTTTGAATGAATGATATATATGTCTAGCACTACAAAACGAATGACTCAAATAGTCAAAATACGTCATAGAACTTACATTATTAATTGGGTGGTGTGTTTGAAAGGTGTGTTCAAAATAATGTTTACATAGCACAGCTCTATCATGCAAACAAAATGTAAATAGTAATCTTACAGATGCACATTCCATTGCAGAAAATAATTTTACTTTCACAATTCACATATTTTTATTCGGAGGATTTTTTTTAACGGTCCGGATATTCTCAATTGGAAAATCATCGAGAAAAATAGTTATTTCTTCCATTATCATGGGCGCAAAATTGTTGGGGCTTGCGAGGCACCGCGCGGCACCCTAATTTTTTTTTGTAACTTCGAAAATGAAATTTGTGAATTTTTAAATACTTGTGTAGTAAACAAAATTACGTTTAGTCTTTAATTCAAATAATTTTGCCATCATCTTCGATAATTTTCTTAATTATTTGTAACAAAAAGTAATCAGATACAACTACGATGGTGTTCTAGTTACCAAAAGAGAAATACAATAACTATTTGAAAGATGTAGTATGCACGAAAGAAAAGGATACGTAATAATGAGCAGAGCTGGCTTTTGACATACGCCAATGATGCGGCCGCATTTGGCGGCCCACAAAATTAGTCAAATTTGACTAATTTTGTAGGCCACCAGATATTTTATACCCTTATATATAGATATATATCTATAATAGTCAATAAACTTTAGGGCCTAATTTATATAGATCTAAAAAATAAAAGGCCTCAAAAAAAGGGTCAAAACTATAATAATTGCTTGATGACCTACTGTGCCAACCTTGAAACATGTTTGAGACATGGTCACATGGTGAGTACTCTGATATTGATGGGAGGAATTTGTTTTCAGAAATGAAAGTCATGAACGATGTTTTACCCAATGAAACGAGAAAATCAATGGAAGTGCTCAATTATTTGAAGTTAATGGGTGATTCTTTTCACAATGCGTGGATTACTTATAGAATATTGTTGACTATACCACGGTCTCCTCTTGAAAAAGAAGCTTTTTGAAGTTAATTAATTAAGTTGATCAAATCTATCTTCGATCAACTATGTCACAAGAAATGTTAAATGGGTTAGCAATATATTATCCATTAAAAAAAGATATGGTATCTAAACTTGATTATGAGAGCTTAATTACTACTTGTACTGCGAACAATGTGAAAAGGGTGATGTTTAAGTAGTAATATATTTTGGATTAACGTATATAATGATTATCAAGTTTAATTTTGTTTTATTATTGTTTTTAATTCTTGTAGTCTTTTATTATTATTATTATTATTATTATTATTATTATTATTATTATTATTACTATACAATGGGCCTCAAAAATAGAGTTCGCATTAAGCCTCAAAAAACTCAGAGCCGACACTGATAATGATGAGGGTGTTTTTGTCAAATAAAAACATATACTCCAGGCTACAATACTGTCCATTGTGGGATTTTCTGAGTTTCTTGTTTCCTTCTTATTATAGAGATCTTTCATATGCGGACGATTTATTTATTTAATCGGCATTTCATATGTTGACGTGCTTGTTGAGCTTGCAATTATGTTTTGATGGACTTCGTTACATGATTGATTGTCCATGTTGGCATAGTTATTGTAGGATTCGGGGCTGCTGTCCAATCCCACGGCGTGACCATGCCAGCATATTTTTGACGATCAGAAACGCTCATCGTGTAGAGTTCATCGAGCACTATATACTAGTGTGTTGGAAATCAACTCAGTCAAATATTATTAAATGCCTCATCAAAACACAAATAACTTAAAAAAGAATGGGTTTAGTGGTTTTGATCTAGAGTTTGTGTCCAATTGTGTTCCATTTCTTTTCGAGGTATTTGAGTTCTGATGATATACTTAACGAGATCCGATCAAGTTTATTTTTGGTACACTAGTAGTACTAAGCCTCATCATTTAGCCCGTTAGCTCGCGTCCCACCTGAAGCCCACTTGGCCCGGTGGGCTTTGCTCGGCTCAAGCCCGTCAAATGGGCGGGCTTAGCCCAACCCGACTTTTTCATAGGCTGGGCTTGGGCCTAAAACTTTTAACTCTAACCTACCCGCCTGCCCGGCAACCTAACCCGCCGGCCCGAGATATAAGCCCGCCCGAAATCCCAGTACATAGTTGCACGAAGCATGGTGAACATTGTCTGGGCTCTTCAAAATATCTGTCGTGGTCTTCCTCAATCCACGTGGTCTACAACTTTCATTCCCATGTAGTGGAGTACTATAGAGTATGTGAAGTATTATATTATATAGATATATATTTGCAAAAATGATAGTGGCCTGACATGGCCATTGGTCCTTGATTTTTTCTTTTAATCCATCTTTTTTTAAATCCATCGAAAAAACAAATCCTCCTCATTTCAGTAAGGAAAAAAAAAACCATTAAATTTGGCTTAAAAAATTAATAGGCAATAAGTATTATGAACCGCCAAAATAGCCCTGTCTGCCCTGCCAGCCCGAGTAGGATAAGCCTGTGGGTTGGACTTAGGCTTCATCTTTTGAGATATAGCCCGGTCCGCCTGGCACACTAAAAAGAAAAAGCCCACTAAGCCCAGTCCACAGGAGGGCTTGGGCTACAAGTTCGTTGGCTGGGCCGGCCCAATGATAACCCTTAAGTAGTACTCAAGGAATTCTACGTAGTGAACGTCTCTGATTGTTGGAACGATGCCAGCGCGGCCACACTGTAAGTGCATAGCACCTTCCCATATTGTAACACTTTAAATAATCTTCTCCCAATTGACAGGAAAAATACCATAGGCAACTATTTTAGGATTTGTCCATTTTAAACAGATGATATGTATCACATCCGTTTTCCTGGGAGTTGACTACTATTAAAGTGTCAAACGGGCCGTACCGTACTGACATGGTCCATTTAAGTTCTTTTTATCGTGTCGTGCTGGCCCGTTTATTAAACTGTGTCGCGTCGTGCCTTGCTGACCCGTTTACTTAATCGTGTCGCGTCGTGCTGTGACATTTTGTAATTGTGTCGTGTCATGCCATGCCCGACCCATTTATTTAATTGTGTCACGTTGTGCTGTGGCATTTTGTAATGTGTCATGCCCATGCCGGCATATCTCCGAGTTTCGTCGAATTTTTTTGTATAATATAGACAAGTTTTGTCCCCAAAAGAAATTATATATCTAATAATTATAGCTATATTGACTTTTTAAAAAGTATAAAACATATAATTCAATTTTTTTTATAATCTAGCTGAGTTTTGGCATATTGAGATTAGCAAAATATTTGTATTAACTTATTAAAAAGTGTATAATATATAATTAGAAAATTTATCATTAAAAATAATTTTTTTAGTACATTCAAAATTAGTATTTGTTGTGTTGTGCCCTGGGCCGTGCCCCGTGCTGTGTCTAGCCACTTCCATGTCGTGTCCGTCTAGACCATGCATGCCCAACCCAGTTCCGTGTTACATCCATCTAAAATCGTGCCAGTGCCCGTGCTGTGCCGTGCCATGTCCATGTCAACCTAGCTCGTTTGACACTTGTACTCACGATACTAGCTTTAAGGTCTATTTTGAACATTTAGGGAAAGCTCGTTCATAATAATTTGGAGACCCAAAATTTATAAAGTTTAAATGCTAATAATTTCTCAGTTAGGAGTGATTATAATAAAACACCATTTTCTAGCATTGTGTCGAGCAAAGTTATCTTAATTCCTTTGGAAACAGGCTGAAGGGAACGAGCAATAATTGTTAGATACAGTAGCCTTTTTTCTTGCATTTGGGAAACTTCATAAGAATAATGAATTGTTTTAGAAAAACCTCAAAGCCGGCCAAATCATCAACTTAATAGTTCAACAATTCTTTCCAAGTTCATTGTCTCCCAAAAAAAAAAAAAAAAAAATTCTTTACAAGTGTACCCCAAAGATCCTCAAGATTAGAAATGAGGATTATGACGCTCACAAAGAATGTAGCCCCACTGCCGATTAGGGAACCTAAAGTTTGCTCTAGTTATCCAACAGCAGATGCAGTCTAGGTGATATGTGTGTCCATGCACACATAGGAGCACACTCACCCTAACTCCCTCGACAAATTAGTCGAGACAGATACTACACTCTGCGTTGTGTGACCGTACCCTAACATTAGGAGGGTAGGTAATACAGATAGTGAATTAAGTATCCTACGGTAGTTTAAACACCAATAATCTACACATAAATAACACTAATACATTAGTGAAAGACAAACGATAATAAAAATTAGGGTTTTCATGAACACTATCAGAGCCATCTTATCATCGTCATCAGGTTCGGTTAAAAATCAAAGACCACTCTCTACAATCTACGGTACTCCAATATGGAATTGGTTCTAGTTGCCCGACTACGAGCTCCAGAAAACATAAGATCACCACAACGACGCCAAGCTGATGAACCTTAACTACCGAATTCACATCCAATGATTTAAAAAATAAACGGTCAAAATAAAAAATTTGTCCATGAAAAGAGCTAGGGATCGAGAAAAGCCGAATGAATATTTGTGCGTGCCGTGCCGTGCCGCGTCGTGCCCACTTCCATGACGTGCTCGTCTAGACTATTCTGCGGCGTGCCCATCTAAAACTATGCTCGTGACGTGTCATGCCCGTACCAGCCAAACCTGTTTGACACCTCTAGCTGTGCTGTGGACAAAATTAATGACTAGGGCCCTAAGATAAATTCCCATGGGCTAAGTCTTCTTTCCATGGGCCAAAATGCAGGCCCAAATATCTCAACTCGTGGGGCTGTTGTTTTTTTGTACTATTCTGTGAATACACCACAAAGATTTTCAAGTCTGAAACATATCGTATTATCTTTACATAATTATATTCGAAACCATCAGATGCACGTGAATTCCATTTTATGCAAGTGGGATCCACACTTTGACACATCTATGTTTTTCTATCCGTGTCTGTAGCAAGTAGACCCATATTATATGCATATATTTTGAGTTCAAATTTTATTAGCTAATACTACAACCTTGCACATGGAAAGGAGAACTGTTCAAATTATTTTTTTGGTTGACTTCTCTCTCTCTCTCTCTCTCTCTCTCTCTCTCTCAAACCATAGAAGAAGTTGAAATTATTTTTTGGCTTAAATTTAGTTTATGATAATACGCTCCATGTTGAAGTTGTAATTTTCTTTTTGAACAATCAACAAACTTAATAATTTTGGAATAACTAGTTTTTTTTTTCATCCTATCTTTTTCCTAGTGCCAATTACATTTGAGAATTGAAATTGGTACCAAAAAAATAAAAGAGCATCGATTAACGTAACACAAGAAAACAGTAATTATTGTGGCAATTACACAAACGGAAACATAGTACAAACATTTAAACATGCACAACAAAATATCCTAACAATTGTTTGGTCCCAACACCGTTAATCAAAAATCATAAGTAACATACTGCAAGCATGGAACCTGGAAAGAAAAGATGTTTCATTATCCAAGTAGTTATGGTAGATCATTCATCATAAGACGCCCACATATTCAAAGCCATTTGATGCCGCCTTTCCACCATCAACCACACCTACATTCCCTTGCTCGTCATCCCCACCCTCCCAATCGTCTTCTGCTTCTACTTCTGCTTTTGCTTTTGCAGATCCGAGGACAAAGGGGTAAAAGGGTGGGGTGAGGACAAACGGCAATAAATGAAAAGGAGTGGTTAGGTTTTAATTTGTATGGCACATCGCAAAAAACTTTTGACCCATCCGATCACTGTTTTTCAGATTTTTAGTTTTGAAATGTGAATATCAGTTTCTATTGGAGAACGAAATACAGTGATTGTATCTATCTTCTAAAAGGAAAACCATTGAACCCCGTCCAATAGGGGGTCTATCATTCTTAAGAAAAGTTGTTCCACTTACCTTGACCAACACTATTATACGGACATACCCATACGCAAAATACACGAACGCTTCATTTTAACAAATCAACGGTTTGGATTTTAAACACTCTTTGACCGGTAAGAGTCAATTCTTACGGTTCAAAAAGTAAAGGCCAATCCGAACCGTCTAAAATGCTTTTGGACGACACACCTCTGCGTACTCTATTTTAAAAGGGTTCTGTGTTAAAACAGAAAGAGGCAGTAAAAACTAAGATCAGGGTGTACATATTCAAGAGTATATCATCGTTACTCCCGCTGTTGCTAACTAGCGATTGGCTGAATGTTGTTCAATTCTCACATTCACAACGCAGAGCAGAAACGGCATTGCGTGAGCATGTGCTGGCCTGCAGGAACACAGCAAAGACGTCTAAGTTCTCTCTAGCAGTTTAGTACTTCCCAGGACACGAAAACATAAATTTTGGCTTACTCAAACCCATAAAAGACTAAAAAAAATTGAGAGGTAACTGATTTCATACGCTGAGTGAGGCTTCCATGGCTTTATTTGCGTTCCCATTCTCCCAGATCCACCTCCTATTGCGGATCTGCATATAAAGATAATATTTTCAAAATAAGCATGCAAAGTCAGCAATACCATGTGCGCGCTTGAGAGAGAGAGAGAGATTAAAATATACCAATTAAGAAATTTACCGGACAGGTGCTTACTTGTGTTAGATGTGGAAAACAAGATCTTGGTTATCTGGAAGCTTCACCTAGTGTTGACCTCGTACTTGTTCACTAGTCCCGGAGTACGGCCACATGATACTCTGGATTACTCAAAAATCACACATTTGTGTGCATTCAATACATTGTTCATGACCCTGCAAGAATGTACGGTGTTAGAGTGTCCCGGAATACCATGTGGCTGTGCTCCGGTAGCACTGAAAAATTAGTCTGCACTAGTTGCAAGTACCTGCTCCATAGTTTAACATGGGGCGGTAATAAAAAAAAAACCCACTTCATGACCATATCAAAAATGAACTTGACACAACTATCCTTGGTTTTCCAAATCATTCACATAATTGGAAGGGGTGTTTTAAGTCTTTTGATCAATCAGAACAAGCACATAGAAGTATAGAACTATAAATTCTCACTCACCTACTTTACACAACCATTTTCAGCACCTTAACAAAGCACAACAAAAACCTTCCATGGATCAGTCTCCCAAGCCCAGTTCTGTTTCCAACAGTCTCTTCGTACTTTTTCTCCTCTTGTCCACAAATCTTCTCACCTTGTTCATTTCCACCACAGTCTATTCTTCTTGCTCTCTCAACACACCACCCGCTACCACCACCACTGCTGCCAACTCAGCTCTGAAAGAAGATGATCTTCAAGTACCTGATAAACCTCAAACTTCTTCAGACCTGCCACCAGAATTCCTTGCATTCACGTCAGCCCAAAAACTTCCTTTTGGATTCAACACCAACATGGATTCCGACAGGATCTTCCCTCCAGTGGGCCGCCCTTGCACCCTCTTTCCTGATGAACTCCGCCGCTTCATGTCATACAAGGTAAATGGTTCCTGCCCTGACGATGAACGTCTAGCACAAAAGCTCCTCCTCAAAGGCTGTGAACCACTCCCCCGCCGCCGCTGCCACCCAGCGGCTCCGCCAGAGTATGTCGAACCCTACCCACTTCCTGACAGCCTGTGGACCACCCCACCTGACTCATCAGTGGTCTGGACTGCCTACACTTGCAAGAACTATGCGTGCCTAATCAACCGTAAGCGTAACCAGAAGGGTTTTGATGACTGCAAAGACTGTTTTGACCTTGCCGGTCGAGAGAGAGTTCGATGGACTCTACCAAGAACTGGGGGCCTTCTCGACTTTTCCATTGATGAAGTACTAGCAGCAAAAAAACCGGGGACAATCCGGATAGGGCTAGACATTGGAGGTGGCGTGGGCACATTCGCTGTAAGAATGGGAGAGAGGAACATAACTATCATAACTACTTCAATGAACTTGAACGGTCCTTTCAACAGCTTTATAGCGTCAAGAGGAATCGTACCTTTGTACATAAGCATTTCTCAGAGGCTTCCCTTTTTTGACAACACGTTGGATATTGTCCACTCGATGCACGTGTTGAGTAACTGGATTCCAACAACGCTTCTACACTTCTTGCTTTTTGATATCTACAGGGTGCTTAGGCCAGGTGGGTTGTTTTGGCTCGATCATTTCTTCTGCGTGGGTGAGGAGTTGGAGGAGGTCTATGCGCCAATCATTAACAGCATTGGATTTGAAAAGGTGAAGTGGGTAGTAGGGCCAAAGCTAGATCGAGGACCAGATCTCCGAGAGATGTACCTTTCAGCTATATTGGAGAAACCATTGAAGAACTCTTGGTGACTGTAGCTGTAATTTATTTGATTTTTCGAGCTGAGGTTTCTGTTTTCTTTCCTTTTTCTTGTCTCATCTCAGAAACTGTCTCTAAACTGTAAATCTAGTTTCTGCAAATTGAGTCGCAGTTAGTATGAGTAGGGTAACCAAATTACTCTATCCGTGCGAGCAAGTTCTATCCCTTATGATTTACAGGTATCAAAATCTCTGTAAGAACTTAGTAAGGCTGCCTGTGTATTACCTCTCCAAGATTGAAGTGGGAGTCTTGTGCACCAAATGAAAAGGGCAATTACACATTGCTCATGCTTGTAGAAGATATGCGGATCAAAAAGATGATAAAATTCATAAATCCAAGAATACGAAAACCATGTATGAACGTTCTTTGTTCTCATATGCACTATATCAACAGAATTTATCGATAGTGTATTCATGAATAGGATTATACCTCATTGATGAAAATGTATTGAGAAAATAAACAGTTTTCATCTGCGACCCTGGACTGGTTCAAAAAAGAAATCAGTGTTCACATGGTAGCTAACTCTTAACGAATAGGAGACTTATTGAGCTGTAACAGAACAAGAACATTTGAATAAACAGTTAACAACCTGAAACCTATCATGGATTACGACAGAAAAAATCAGTCCTGCACCATGTTCATTTCGTAAAGCTGAAAAAACGATTTATAGTAAAACTAAAAATTACAGCAAATGCCATTTTACCTCCTACGGTTTGGCCATCGAGAACTCTACCACCAATCATCATTATTATATAGCCAGCTGATCACCTAGTTGTTATGGAGTACAGTGAAATGCTATTTCTAGTAGCAAAGAACATAAAAACTGCCATCTCTATCTGTTCTTGTTGTTGCTCCTAGTGTATCTGTATCTTTCCATTTGTATACAACCGGATTCCTACTTGGCCACATCTTAATACATTTTACAACATCTACGACACATATTTCTCCAATTTCTGGCAAATAAACAACGGCTAATCACAAATTTACCGCATAGGTGAGGCTTTGGATGAAGCACCAAACTCCATATAAATCACACCTTAACATACAATCTAAAGGCACTAGCTATGTTCAGATGCATGCAAATACTCCATCTGTGACTTTGGAAGTGCTCATCATTCAGAATTCAACCTTTTAAGGATGCAGCATCATTCCACTTTAAATAAATAACAACTTTCCGACAATACCTTCGGCCAAAGAGTTTAGTAGGACTTGAGCAATTAACGCTATTCTTCGTAATCTACACTTCAAGTCTAAAAAGAAGGGTAAAATGGGGATTTTATCAAGATTTACCCATTCCATTCTGAAACAGGACACTTAATTTGGGACAGCTCAAAATGGCAAGGTGGACACCTAAAAAGGGATGGAGGGAGTATATATTTATCCATATATCTATTTATATCTATGTATTTTTGTACGCATACATACATAAATATACATATACAAATCTATAAACTGATATACAAATGATTGCACGCATGTAATTGATACATGGTCTTGGGTAGAACCCAACACTAAAAGCCAGCTCATGAGGTGAGGGTGCTCTCACGCTTATATATTTCATATTGCTTTGGTATCCAGGCAATGCGGGACTTTGCTTCAGAATAATACGACTTCCACTAGGGACAAAAACACAGGCATAGTATCAACATTAGAACAATGTGTTTCCAAGGAGAGAGGGGAAATGATGGTTCGTGGGAGTGGAAGGAGAGGGGTTGGGGACAGTGGTGGTAAGTGAGGAAAGGAGGCGGGACAATGGTGTTAGCAAAGAGGCAAAGGGTGGTGGGATGACAGAGAAGAGAAGAGTAGATGACGTTTGTGAGAGGGAAGGTTGGAAAGAGATAAGGGGTTGGCTAGAGAGTTGGGAGACAATGGCAGGGGGTTGTGGATGAGGGGAGGAGATGGAATTGCAGGGGCTAGGGGGTGGTAAAAGGTGGTTGTGGATATGATTTTGAAATTTAAGGTCAATGTTTTGGTATTAGGGTCCTTCCACTGCACAAGAGCAATAAGAAGAGGATAATGGCATTACAGTCTATTTCTTAAAATTTGATTCTGGCTTGAACTTTTTGTTGTGCCAACTCTTATAATGGGCGTGTCACGCTTGGTGCACATTTTACAACAATTTGAATGAAATACTAGTAAATTGCATGACCTGGCTAATGAGCCAATGAGTTTAACCTGTTATTCTGTATTGGTGATCCTTTGACCTAGTTCCATATGCAGGATTCTTCCGTATGGTTGATATTTGGGTGCCTAGACTTTCTTATAGAATATGGGGCATGGAAGACTCCTTGCATTCTCCTATTTTATAGAAAGATTCCTCTGTAGATCACCCCTAAATGTATGCTCTCAAGCTGAACCACCCAAATCCTTGGGCTATTTTGTGTGGTGGTTATTGCTTCTCATTTTCGTAGTCATTGTAACAAACGTATCAGAGCTCTAGGGTTTCCAAGATATTTATAACCATGTTTTCATTCCTATATGCCATGTCTTGGGTAGTCCTACAGTTATTCGGGGCAATTTAAAACGACGCAGTTTGGCATCTCCAGTCCCTCTAAAACCCCTCCCGACTTCTCCCATGTTTGGGAACCATTTTTTTCCTCAAGTGAATGCATAGAATATCAAAGAGACTCAACCTGCTACAGAATGCCAAAAATATGAAGAAATGTTCAAAAAACAGCAATGCCTTGTTAACTCAGAGCTGAATAGTCAAGGGAAATTACATGGAAAAGCTGTATGGCTTATAGGCCTTGCACTTGTAGTGTACGCAACTGGAACTACTAACATGTGTGACTAGCACTCTATGCTTAAATGACTTGCTCCAAGTTGCTCCAAGTAATACTATGAACTAATCCAGTGGCCACAAAGGAACTAAGAGTGCAAATCAAAATCAGCAAACCAATTGTGTTGCCTTCGAAGCACCGAGAGAGTGAGAGAGGTGGAAATCACCAAAAAATTTATACATTTTCTGAGAACCATGTAAGATTTAATTTGATTGTTTTCAAGAGACGTGGACATGCTTTATACACATACTTCAATATTAACTAATGTAAAATTAGACAAAACAATTGAGAGGCAAAAAGTAGGGTTTTGTTCTCATTACGTAGTACTTATACAAGAGTACAAGAAATAAATTACACTATGAACCTAAACAATTAACTTAATAGCAAAAGTAGACAAATACAATCTAATTACACATTTACACCCATAACTTAACACTCCCCCTCAAGTTGGTGCAAAGATATCAATCAAGCCCAACTTGAACACAATGGGGTGAAAACTTTTGCTGCCAAGTCCTTTTGTGAAAATATCAGCTAATTGATTCTCAGATTGCACAAAAGGCATACATATCAACCCTTCGCTTAACTTCTCCTTGATGAAGTGTCTGTCAACCTCTATATGCTTCGTTCTGTCATGTTGAATAGGATTGTGGGCAATGTTTATAGCAGCTTTGTTATCACAGTAGAGTTTCATAGGACCATTATCAAAAATTCTCAAATCATGTAACAAAGTTTGGAGCCACAAGAGCTCCTGAAAACACCATGAGCCATAGCTCTATACTGTTTTTTAGCGGCTTGACTGGCAACTACTCGATTGCTTCTTGCTTATAAGTAACCAAATTACCCCCAAGAAAAGTGCAATAGCCGTAAGTGTAGGCCTATCATCCACAGAACCCGTTTGTCGGCGATCGATAAATGCCTCCAAACGCGGTGACCGTGATTAGAGAATAGAATTCCTTTTCCTAGAGCTGATTTGAGATACCTCAAAATACGATAAACTGCATCCAGGTGTGAGGTACGAGGATCATGCATAAATTGACTAACAACGCCCACTGCATAAGTGACATCTGGTCTCGTGTGGGCTAAGTATATCAATCGACCAACTAGCCGCTGATATCTCTCTTTATCCGTGCACTCCCACGAAGTCTCCACTTCCGTTTGATGATTTGCCTCAATAGGAGAATGCAATAGGTCTACAACCCAACATACCCATTTCTTCCAATAAATCAAGTATATACTTCCGTTGGGAGATAAAAATCCCTCTATCGGACCTTGCCACCTCCATTCCAAAGAAAGTATCAGCGGTTGATCCTAAATCCTTAATCTCAACTCTCGAGCGGACTAGACTTGAGATTAAGGATCTCATCCACATCATTGCCTGTCATTATTATATCATCAACATAAACAATAAGGACAGCAATCTTACCAATACCTTCTTGATGAACATAGTATGATCTACATGACTTTGTTTGTATCCAAATCTCAACATAGCCTTCGAAAATCTGCCAAACCAGGCTCTAGGTGACTGCTTCAACCCATAAAGAGCCTTTTTCAGTCGACACACCTTTCCCTCAGTCTGAGATGAAGAAAAACCAGGTGGGATAGCCATATATACCTCCTCCTTTAACTCACCATGGAGGATTCCATTCTTCACATCAAACTTTTGGAGAGGCCAATTTAAATTGGCAGCACACGAGTGTAGAGCTCGCACAGAGTTCATCTTTGCTACTGGTGCAAATGTCTCCTCGTAGTCAATGCCATATGTTTGAGTGAATCCTTTGGCAACAAGTCTCGCTTTGTATCAGCTTCAACTGTACCATCATCATTTTGCTTAACAGTGAAAATCCATTTACATCCCACTGGTTTCTTTCCTTCCGGAAGTGATACTAGATCCCAAGTGCCATTCTTTTTCAATTCTGTCATCTCCTCTACCATAGCTCCTTTCCACTTATGTATCACAAATGCATCCTGCCAATTCTGTGGAGTAGATATAGAAGAAAGAGACGAAACAAAAGCATGGTATGAAGGAGATAAACGATCATAAGAGACAAATTGGGAGATGGGATGTTGAGTACATGATCTAACACCCTTCCGAAGAGCAATAGGAAGATCATCAGAATTATTAAGAGGAGATTCAATGAGAGACGAGTCATTACGGATGAGTCACCGAGGAATCTGAACCGAGCAGAGGAGGCAGTAGTTGACAATGTGGTATCACACAAGTGGACTTCCCATGTTTTCTGCTGTAGGTCTTGAGATTAGACCGTTGCAGCCGGTGTTTATATTCCTCATCATCACCACCTATGTCATGAGTTGTCCTTTCGGCAAATATTTGTTCATCTCTAGACTTTTCTTTCTCCCTCCCCATGATTATACAACAGCTTGCTCCCCTCACTATAAAACATCTCTTCCTTCTTTTTATGCTCCCGCGAAGAGATGGAGTGGAGGGAGAAAAAAAAAGACTCTGTTTCCCAAAAAGAGACATCCATAGACACAAAAAAATTTCTAGAATGAGGATCATAACATTTGTAGCCCTTCTGAGTAGGAGAGTATCCAATGAAAACACATTTATGGGCTTTAGGACCTAGCTTGCCACCTGAGGGATGAGGAGCATGAACAAAACACACACAACCAAAAACACGTGGGGTAAGAGTTGTGGCACGAAAAACGCTAGGAAGGCATTCAAGGGGAGTTTTAAAGTTAAGAACACTGGATGGCATGCGGTTAATAAGATATGCTGCAGTCAAAATGGCTTCTCCCCACAAATATTTAGGAACATTCATGGTGAATAACAGAGAGCGAGCTACCTCAGCCAGATGACGATTTTTGCGTTCAGCAACTCCATTTTGTCGTGGAGTGTCAACACAAGTCGTCTGGAAAAGAATACCATTTTCATCTAAATAAGCCCGAAAACTCTTATCTATATACTCAGTGCCATTATCACTCCTAAGAATTTTAATACTCATATCAAACTGAGTGCAAACCAGTGAATGAAAAGATTTAAAAACAAGAAAACACTTCACTTTTCGACTTAAGTAAATACACCCAAGTAGCACGAGAATAACAGTCAATGAAAGTGACAAACCACCGAAAACCTTTAAGAGATGGAACAGGGGAAGGACCCCAAACATCAGAATGAATAACAAGAAACGGAGAATCACTCCTTTTATTAATAGGTGCATAAAAAGAACGTTGATGTTTACCAAGCTCACAGGCTTCACAAAAAAACTGACTCCTAGAACAATGTTTAACTAAACTAGGGAAAAGTTTTTCTAAAATCCCAAAGGAGGGATGACCTAATCTACGGTGCCACTGATGTAACATAAAAAAGGCTGAACTCGTATCTGCTTGCAAAGCTAGACCACATTACAAAGATGGTTGAGGTGTAGATTCCAAGAAATAGAGGCTACCATGTGCTCTACCACTGCCAATCACTTTCCCCGTTCCCAGTTCCTGAAAGATACAATGAGTAGGAAAAAATGTCACGGAATAGTTTGCAGAATGAGTGAGACTACTAACAAACAAAAGATTAGTGGCAAAATTTGGAATATGTAGAACTGAAGAAAGAGAAATAGAAGGAGAATAGTGAATGGAACCTTTCCCTGCGATAGCAGAGAATCGACCGACCGTCGCTATTCGACCTTATCCTTACCCGAACAAGTAGAGTAAGAATCAAATACAGAGGAACAACCTGTCATATGATCTGAAGCACCAGAATCAATAATCCAAGGGATAGTAGAAGAGGCAGTGAATGCATTTAATGAGATACCTGTGTGAGCGAAATAGGATGAAGCGGGAGCTGCTGTGGAAGAAGAAGTTGTGGTAGATGAAGAATCAGCCCGAGCCATAAGGCGCCTGAGAGCTTGCATCTCCCCCTGAGAAAAACCACCAGTATGATCTGAAATCACCTGAGCCCCAATACTAAATCCAGAGTCGGGCGAGGTAAAGAATCGCAGATTCGAGACATGCTGCAGCGTTCGGTGAACGTGTTGTACCACGACCACGACCACCTCGTCCACCCCCTCACCCACGAGGGGGCCGGCCATGTAACTTCCAGCAAAAATCCCTAGTATGACCGGTGTTATGGCAATAATCACACTGAAGTGGCTCACGATCAGTAGACCCATTGCTAGCACCAGACTGTGACTTACCACTCTGTGAAGTAGGAGTAAACCCTCTACTAGAACCAAACTGACCCTGAGGGCTAGCAACCAAAGCAGAACGATCAGAAATAGGAGCATGCACCATAGCTCCCCTCCTACTCTCCTCTTGTTGAACAATAGCATAAGCTTCACCCAGAGACGGAAACGGAACACGACCCAGCACTTGCACTCTAATTGGATCATACTCCATGTCAAGGCCAGCAAGGAAGTCATAAATACGCTCTTTCTCTAACCTCTTCAACCAATTAGTAGCATCCTCAGTACAAACAGCACGAAATCCCCGATAAAAATCAATTCACACGCCACAATCCACTCGACTCAAGAAAATACTTACTTTCTGAGACCGATGGTGTTGATCTAAATTACAGAGTCGCTTCCTCAACTCAAAACATTGTGCATCATTACCCTGCTGAGAATAGGTTTGAGCTGCAGTAGTCCAAATCTTGTGTGGAGTATCAAGGAGCAGAAAGTTATGACGAATTTCAGCTTTCATAGAGTTGAACAACCAGGTCATGACCAAAGATCTTTGAGACTTAAATTTCTTTAGGGCAACAGCCTCTGTAGGTTGAGTGATAGGACCCTCTATGAATTCTGACATCTCTTTGGCTTCAATAGCCAAAGTGAAGGTGCGAGACCAAAGCAAATAGTTTGTACCATCCAATTTAACTAGACAAATATCCAAAGGAACATTCTCCAATTTTCTTTCAAATTGGCTTGACACATCCTTAACGCCAGAAGTCTCACTAGTTTTTGAATCGCCAGACATATCGAAATCAAACTAAGAACAATAAATAAGGCTGGAAACAATTCAAACAGCAACAAAACAGAGAATCTAATGTTACCAAGTGTCTCTGTGGAAAGCAAATCACGAAAGCACACCGCATACAATCTCGAAAGTGCCACAAAGATTGATGAACAAGAACCAGCTGATGAACGCGCACTCACATGAACAAGAACTTCGGTTTTAGGGTTTTTACGCCGTGGGTTTTAGTTTGATGGTGATAGTGATGATTGATGGGTTTTGTTGTTGAGGAGAATACTCACTCAACTCAAAACAATGGTGGAGAATACTCACACACGATCGTGTAACGATTAGATCGAAAACTCTGATACCATGTAAAATTAGACAAAACAATTGAGAGGCAAAAAGTAGGGTTTTGTTCTCATTACGTAGTACTTATACAAGAGTACAAGAAATAAATTACACTATGAACCTAAACAATTAACTTAATAGCAAAAGTAGACAAATACAATCTAATTACACATTTACACCCATAACTTAACAACTAACATTAATTCGGCATTTATTAGTATTTTCCATCTTCCACTACAAGTTCCAACGTCATTTCGGATATTCTGGTTTTCATTGTATATGGCATTCTAATCCTACATGGTATATGGCATTCTAATCCTACATGGTCTAGACGTGTTACAAATCAGATGCCTAAAGCATGATACGCTTGGCAACGGCACTCCCACTATGGCAGTTTTGTATGTGTTTGGAGTCTTCGGGGATGACATGACAGAGGCATACTGGAAGAGAAGTTACAGTAAGGACCTAATATCTACTTTAAAATGGTTTCTATTGAAAGGAATCCATGTTTTGAGATTTAATTCCTTAGTTAAGGTCATATAAAGGTCTTTCCAAATCATTTCATCGTATCCTCTCCAGAGATGGTGCTACTTGACTACTGTTATTTGTCAACTTCTCTTAGTCGTATGAGATAGCCCTAGAAAGAGGAGTGAAGTCTCAAATGACTTTTTCCAAGCACACATAAGAGTAGAACTTCTACATGTAGAGAATATTGGGGACCGAAATATATGGGCAGTTCAATGGAGAAAAACTCTTACAAAATTTCAGTGTTAACCTAAACCCACAATGGATTTTCCAAGCTTGTCATGTAATCATTTGTGTCTGTGATTGACACCTTTGTTTACCAAGCACCCAAAGCATGTATGGTTCTTCTTAAAGCATCCAACTCAAAACCAATTGGCAATAAGTAGGGAGGCTGCCTAACCTCATATACTAGCTTTGGAGATTATGATTATTCAACATGGGACAAGCTCTAACACTCCTCTACACGTGCAACCCTTGACTCCACGTGGTGAGATAAACAAATGATTCAACACATAAAACAAGGATCAACCGTTAGGGACAAAAAAATTGGGAACCAACCATTAGCGACATAGAGTCTTGCCCAAAAACCTCCAAAAGTCTAGCCCTGATACCATGTTGTTCGAAGTCTAATCCACCTGAGGTTCTACCCATGTGCATGTAGGCCCAATCCGTTGGGGAGTATCCACAGAGTTCACCATATCACATGAACCCAAATACCCAATATACATTGAATGACCCATATCCACTTAAAAGGCTAAGCCAAGTGGTGAGTCATCCAATTGTATATTAAGGTCCAACTTTTTTTCTATTTGTCCAATGTGGGACTCATCCTGGACACATGTTCCTAACTCATGCTAAAGCATCCACCAAAACCAATTGGCAATAAGTGGAGAGGCCACCCAAGCTCATATACTAGCTTTGGAGGTTATAATCATTCAATGTGGGATAAGCTCTAACAGTTCTAACTTCTAACAAAACAAAGACGATAATAAGACACGACATCTGTCTTGGAAAGTCCAAGACATCTCCGACATGGACAGATTGCATTCTTCATTATATCCGTAATCTATGCTTCCGTAATCTATGCTATTACACAGAGTTAATTTCAAGTTAGTTTTCTCACTGTTTCATAAACAGATTTAGTCTATGAATTGATAGGTCCACAGTTGCAATTCTTCAATGAGCATGTGAAGAGTATTAATTGCATTACTCTATTGCCTGAATATATTTAATCTAACACAATTTTGACTAGTTTGAAGACTAAGAATTGCAAATTATAGAAATCCTTAAAGGTTCATAAATTATCAACCAAAGCAACAAAACTAACAAGGAAGGCTGACCTCAAAAATCTCCAACAGTAAATGAAAAAATCATAACTCTCCTAGATAACTAAATTGCAATGACTTAAAAGGTAACTTCTTTAAAGCAACTAAATATTATTCTCCCCATCTATGTCGATTCAAAGATGCTATTGAATTATAATACTTAATGCCCCATTTCTTCTTGTGTTCTGAAATACTGCTCTATATGGTAGGTGTCTAAATGTTATTCTCCCCATCTATGTCGATTCAAAGATTCTATTGAATTATAATAATTAATGCCCAATTTCTTCTTGTGTTCTACAATACTGCTCTATATGGTAGGTGTTCAAAGCATTACAAAAACCATTTAAGCCTGTTTCTTGGGAGAGAAAAGAGTGGGATAAGGATGGGGCCGGAAGTTAAGAAGGGAACGTTCTTATTCGGTGTTTGGTTCGCCCTTAGCCCCTGGATAAGCTAGGGGTCTTAACTTATCCTACCCACATCCCATCATAAGCTTATCTGAGTGTTTGAAATTACCAGTGTGCCCCCAAAAACTTTCCAAATCCTTTTATATTCTCATTACAAAATGTAGACAAGCGCAACTAAGTAATTTATCATATGATTTCTTTATCCACCCACTCTTATCTACTCATATTAACTATAAAATAAACTATTTCTTAGTTAATCATCCCTTCTTAATTAATCCCCCCTTCTTAATTAATCCCCCCATAATACCATATCTACCTCTTATCCACCTTTTTTCCTTATCCCACAAAACCTTATCCAAACCCGCCAAACGACCCTGAGTAGAGTGAAATTTTTAACGAAAAATAAATATAAATCCCTACTGAACGCAATTTAACAGATTTCCCTCGCTATAATCATCAACAACATACTAAAACTCGTCTTACAAGAAGAAGTTAATAAGTGCAAATTAGATTACTCAATCTAATAAGACTTTTTTGTGAAGCGAGCTAGAAATTTCACAAGTTCAATAAGGGAAACCTCGTAAAGCGCATGCAAAATAGATCTAAATTCACTTCCCATAAAAAAAAAAACTTGACAATGAATTTAGCAAAAGACCTCAACATATGATATAGGCAAATGTTAATGCAAAAATTGTTTTTGATTGTGCTAAAACTCTAAATGTATAAAATGCTTGTACTTATGTGCAATGTATATGCCTTTTATGCGTTGGAGTTTTGGCAAAATAAAAAATAGTTTTGGCATTATCATTACCCATGATAAATAATCAACTAGCTTTTTGTTTCAATAACAAAACTAGCTTTCTTCGTAGGGAAGAGTTGTTTATTTTTCTCAATTAATTCTTTTTCTTGTTCGTTGTATTTTCCGAATGTAACCCTACGAAGTGTTCGACTTCGACCACAAACTTAGAGACCTTTCCATATATCTATCATAACTACCCTCTATTTGCCACAATAGTTGTAAACTTAGAGGCACAGACATGTCTACCTACCTCTTGTATCCGTGTAAATGGACACCACACAAAACGCCCCATACATGTTACTGAGACACAATAGAGCCACATTGGTGACACCGTGGAACACACTAGGGACTCGTTAAAGACACATTAAGAGGCCATAATATTGCTTCAACGAGTTGGATCAGGGTCATAATTCCACAGATTCTTATTAGTTCATAGATACTTAATTTAGTGGCAATTTTTTTTTCTTTTATCAGCAGTGGCAACCATTTTGTTAGTTGTCATTTGCATTTTTTTTACTTTTCTTCAATGGATTTTATGCCAAATTTCAAAACATGCCAACATGTCTGTGTCTTAATTTTAAGAAAAATAAAGGGTCTATGTTATTTGTCCTCTCAGTGTTTATGCTTTTAAGCTATAAACTAGGAATGCAAACTACTACTAACAATAATAATGAGAGTACCTATGTAATCCTGAATGGGTGGAGTATGGGCGGAGGAGGACTGGAGACACACCTAACCTTGGCTGCTCTCATAAAGTTTTACCACAAAAGTGGCCCCCGCTGTACCACCAAAAATGAAGGAACTCAAGAGACGTTGTGCAAGGGAATGATGCCCCCAAATCAAAGTCAAAAGGCATCAGAAAAGATAGGTCTAGAGACCCAATTCATTAAGAAGGCAAAATAAGGAGGATTTATTTTCTCCCTTTCCATTATGTTCAACAAGAAGGAAGGCAAGAATCGTTGTTTAATTTTACTATTCAGCCCTTGCATATAAGGAGAATTAATTGGCAAAAAAAAAACTCAAGGAATAAGATCACCAGTATAAGAGTTCCAATGCAAGCATGAAATAAGTTTGAAAGTTTCTCATTTCCATTCCTCATCAAATGAATTCCTTTCCTTCACCCTTCTTTCGGAACATGAAATAGAAATCATAAAATTTATTCTCATTGCCTAATGCTTCCATACTTTCTCCCATCCTAAACTTAACCATCCACCTTTTATTGCTCTACCTCATTCCTCACGAAGCAAAAATGAGCTCCTCTAGTTCAGACCAGGTAAGTAAATCTTTGCGTAATTTCTATATACATGTTCTTTTAAACTTTGTATTTCCCTGTTTGTCTATTGATTTTGTATGTTTTGTCAACCAATCAGGTCAAAAAAGATCTAGAGAATGTTGCATAGGATTGTTCTTGTCCAATCTTGTGTTTTCTAGGGGTGAACTAAAAAGTGAGGATTGATAAAAGAAATATGTATATCGGATTTTTTCAATAGAAACAAAATCGTATGAAGTTTCCCTGCCTCTTTCTCCTTATTCTGAATTTAATTAAGATCCCAAAGGCATCATTAATACATAGAGAAAATTCATTGGACGTTAAAAGTACAAGAATTTCTATCATCTGACTTAAACAACTTAGGACAAGTAACTAATTATATGTCAGTCTTTACACTGTTAAGAAATGCAAATTTAGATACATTCGAGAAGGATTAACTCCATCTTAATAATGAAACAAAATATTTATGAGTTTAAAACACATAAAGTACATTATGACATTATGTATGCTAAAATGAATCTTGTACGGTGGATATATCAGTTTCTAGTCCTTTACAACACTTGTTTCAGCATCTTGCCTGTACAGGGAAAAAAAATTCATTGCCACTTTCCAGGTGAAAAAAGACATGTATAAGCTACAAAAATATTTTCCTGTTGAAAAAACTCCGATATTGCTTAAAGTAGAAGAAAATTAAACCTGAATGTGCACTGATACAGCCGATCACAAGTTGTCAAAGGTCATACTTAACCATTATGTAATTGTATGGATCACAAGTTGTCAAAGGTCATACTTAACCATTATGTAATTGTATGGACCACAACGGCCAAATCATAGCAGTAGAAATGTGAATTATAATACCTATACAAAATTGGGATCCTCCAGCCATGAGATATTACATTTATACCAAAGTCGTAGCCAACTTAAAATCTAACAATGTGCATTGATTGTCCCTCTTGAGGGGTTTGAGAGAGGCCATCTTTTAGATGATCTGTACTTAAACGAGCTGATTAGTTTGTTTTGAACCCCATATGCAGTTCAAGCAAGGAAAGCGCTCAGCCTCATCCTTGGTTCACTTTCTACCGGGCATAGAGATCGCAAGTCTATTTAGTTCAAATCTTACCATAGCTATGACCCTTTTTTTGAACGGACCATAGCTATGACCTTGGCACACCAATTTTTCATTTCCAAAATGTTTCTCAAACTAAATGACGGAAAAGCAATTTAGATTGTTATAGTTGGCAGAATTTGCTTTTCTTAAACCGTATACGAATTTATGACATTGACAAAGACAAATTAGTTTCAAGCTGGGAAGCAGATAGCCCCATCTGAAACTTAAGCTTAGTTTTGGAGCCGTGGATATAATTCAAATACATATGGGGAAAGAACAACATTCTGTATGTCATCTTTTAGCCAAAAACTCTACGGTTATACACAAAACATGGGTAAGATGGCAAACGACATCCTATTGGTTACATGAGTAAGCAAATTCACGAAAGATAGTGGAAGAAAGGTCCGACAAGTGGTGTTAGATTTCTTGGAGGGTTCCAACCGAATACCAATTGACTATAGGTGAAGTAACCTCTAGATTATATTAACCAAGTTTGGATGGGTTAGATGAGCAATGTGGGATAAAATCTAACACTCCCCTCACATGCAGCTTGAATGCACGTTGAAGTACGAATTGAGGAAACGATGCGATTTTGACTCAGGAGATGGAAAGCCGACCACGTGAGCTGAGGCCACCCAAGACCTGCCTCTGATACCATGTTAGATTGTTTATCCCCAACTCATCTAAAAGTTTAAGGTGTTAGAGAGAGGCACAACTTTATTATTTATATCCTCAACATATCCATCATAGCGGTGCTAGAAAACTCCTATCAGATTGTCCTTCATTGTAGATATTGCGACACTCCTGAAATGCTCGTCAATCTCAATAGTACTCCTTCTCTACTTACCAAAAGCAAAATATGTATTTTACTATCGCAAAGTTTAAATTATTTCCACAAATGTAATAGGTGTAGTGTTAAAGATTTTATTCTTTATCGTCTTTAAGGTTTAAAAGCTTAGTAACTATATCATCTTATTCAACGAGGTTTTTTTTCCCTAACAAGGAATTAATCTTGTAGGACGAACCCGCAGCGCAACCAGAGGGAAAGCCAGAGTGGCTAGAACCATTTCTGCAAAGAACCTACTTCGGTTCTTGTGAAATCCATGGACCTCCAAGAAATGAGTTAAACAGGTACTGCATTGATTGTGACTCACCTGCTTGCCTCCATTGCATTGATGCAGGTACTCATGCACAACACAGAGTACTGAAAATATATCGACATGTTTACAAGGACGCTGTCCTCCTAAGTGACATGGAAAATCATATTGATTGCTCAATGATTCAGGTACTTTTTTGTAAATTTAGAAACCCCATGGACAACCTTTTTAGTTTATCCTCCTCATTTTCATCTTGAATATTTTGCAGTTGATGAGATTGTTACATCTTTGTCTGAGAAGCTTGAGTTCTAATGCATCTTTACTCCACCGAACACCTCATGAACTGTATGAAATAGAATCAATGCACTTGAAGGGTTTTTCATCTTTCTTAGTTATCACATTTCTATATAAGGACACATTTGGTGTTTGCCTACTAAATGTCTGACTGGATGCGGCACCTTGAAGGCATGTCTTGTGACTCCATGCTTCCTCCTTGTTAGATAAGCATGATGTGAAAAGATGAAAGGCAGCACAGCAAGATCCTAGTGGGACCTAAAAATGTGACAAATGGGCGAAAAGGGTATGCAATGCAGCAAACCAGGAGCTGAGTTGCTTCAAAATAAAGGTAGATTAGGCCAAGTGAGGATGTACACGGGGAGTGCCCACTGAGGCATGGTGAAACTATGGTGAATATCCAGCAGGGAGGAGCGTAGGTCTAGGAGAGAAAAAGTTAGGAATTCAGCTCCAAAAATAAAATGGAAGAAAAAGGGCAAGGCAAAAACTTTGTTGTAATAATGCACATTTGGACAAGAATTGACCAATCAAATAGTTGACCATAGCCTCAATTGATTGCGGGGGTTCATCACAAATTGCAATATGTGCACCAATAAAAATATTATAAGGGAGATGGAGTTTTAGACCTTATTTCACGTGAGAGCTTGGAGCAGTACTCCGGCTATGTGAGATACCATATGAGATGTCTTGGACGTGTCCAATTTAAAACCAATTGGCTATAGGTGGATTGACCTCTATATTATATTAACCAACCCTGGGTGGCTTAAGTGAGTGATGCAGGCTAAGTCTAACATGATTTACCAAAGAAACACTACAACCATGGGTGAAGGAGATAAACATAATATGATAAAAAGAAGATGGAGAGTTTTTGTTTAAAGAAGGCTTACGTTATGGAAGCCAAATGGTGGTATGTGCCCTAGGCACATTGTTTTTAGAGTGGGGAGAGGATGCGCAGGCACCTACTTGGGCTTGACACACCATTGAGCTGTCTCAATTATATTGCAAATATGTGCAGTAAACCACATGAATTCAAATAAAGAAGCTTATCAAACATATAGCAAACCCTTAGAGGATAGAATGTAAGGTAATTCTAGGCACAAGTTCCTCAAAAGGGAAATATACAGTGATGAAACCTCAACTCTAGACATTGAGCCAATTGCTTCCAAATACGTGTAGGTGAGTTAAAAGATGGTGCTAAGGCAATCCCTATGACTACAAAACTGAGGATGCCCTCACACTCGTTTAGTTCACCTTTCTTTCATACTCAAGTAACTTGGACTTCATTTCAAAGCACTCGATTTATTTTATTAGATTCTCCTATTCAACATGCATCTTGTTTTAAAGATCCAAAAAACACTATTCTGGAAATTTTGTTTTCGTTGAACATGGATGTGAAAATTTTAATGCAAAACAAGCTACTAAAAGGATTGGTACCTATTCATGTGTTGTAGTGGCAGCGTTGTCCAGCAAAATTGCACACCCTTACATAAGAAGTTGATCAGACCTTGGAAAATTTCCTGAAATTTAAATTTTGTCCTCAGCGGCCATAGATGAATAAGAAAAACGCGAAGGACTACAAGGGTTATGATAATGAAAAAACATGAATATCTTAGACATATCTGAGAAAATGATTCAGAGTAGAATCATAGGGGGACGGGATCCATGTAAAAGACGCACAAAAATGGGACGAAGACTTGTTGGGCTAGCTAAGATACTTTAAAACTTTGAGAGAAGAAAAATTACATCTTTAAAAGAATGAAAAGGTGAGATTTTGAAAATTTTGTCTCTCCTTATACCAAAGATGAAAGGTCTGGGAGCAGCCACTTTGTGCATTTATTGCCAAAGGTTAGGTCTGTCTCCTATCCATCCCCCGCCCATACCCCCAATTATTGGGGACTTAATGGGTTTTGTTATTGTTGTTGTTGTTGTTGTTGTCCTTGTACCAAACTGGGTTCCAAGCATCTAGATCTTTTGATGCATCGTATATATCTATAAAGATGCCAGGAATTGCGGAAATTCGTATTTGGAAAACCTTAGATTAAAGCATATAAAAACATGTTCATATGTAAATCTAAGATGATTAATTCGAGATCTAGAAGATGAATGCATGATGCACCAACCTACCATCACAGATGCCCCAAAGATTCATTCCATACGTCACTTGCTTCCAAAATCTTTGAATTGGTTCAACAAATAGATCAAAAGAAGGTCGCCTGTAGATTTTGATAACATTTTTTATTTCTTCATCAGATAACTAGATCTAAGGCGAGAAACCTAGATATAAGAGAAGTATGCATGATTCAACAACCTATCATCACAATCCAAATCTGTAAATAATCAAACTCAAAAAATGAAGAAAATGTGGGAAAAAGAGAACTATACCTTTATCCCAAAAGAAATCAATGGCCAGCTTTCTTCCTGAAAAAACACCGAATAAAACACAAAACTTCGATGATGTGATGCAGGACAAGAAGATGTAACTTTTATTCTTCAATGAGATGAATTAATTAGCAAGGGATGTTAACGTGAAAGAACCTTTTATTTGGGTCCCCCATGAATTTGGTGAGGACACACCAGAACAAGACCATTTTCGCAAGACATCTTCCTTATATACAGGTCACCAAAGTTTTCATATGTTGAGGGACAGAGAAATGCTAGGGTACATGACCAATATGGCATACATTACTAGGATGAAATCCCCAGTAAATTTCATCTCTTCAGTAAAACAGTAGGGACAAAACGAGGAAGATTCTAAATGGGGTTAAACTAATTAATTTGCAAACACGTCATTGTAATAAGTGCCACGCGAGTGACGTGCAATGGCTTGTCAAATAGGTGGATATCGGTGTCATGAAAGCAGCATGCCCTAAATACTATCAGTTCCAACCCAAAAGAGAATATAAGTAAGAAGGATGCATCACGGCTGGCAAGCAATGGCAGTTGATTGAATCCAAACAAAGAACGGGACAAGATTAGCTTGTGCTTATTTAATCCTAAAGACATAAAGGAAGCAAGTGGATCAAGCATCTCAATAAAGAAGAAAGATAAGGAAAAATCAAAGGTTACTGCATCAAACTAAATTGAACATTGAACAATCACAATAAGACCTGAAAAAGGTCTATACAAGATAGTTAAATGAAACGGATCTATAGAATTAAAACCAATATATGGGTAATTGCATGTTTGACTGAATTTACCAACATGATTCTCATGAGTGTATTACAAGCCGGATGTGCACAATATCAATGCTGTAGAAAGAAATGAGTGGTGAATCTATTTGTACTTCACAAAAGAATATTATAATGTAAGAACCCACATACATAGACCTAGAGTAAGAGTCAAGACCTAGAAGTAAGAGACGAGAGAATAGCGAAAACCTAGAGGAAACAAAAACAAACCCATGAAATCCAATCTCCTTTGTAGTTGCACGAAGTGAGAGAGCAAAGCGAAGATCTAAGGTTGTGTCTATGGAATGTGCGTGTATGTCTTTGTGCGTGTGCACGTGTGAATGTAAGACTATAGATACTCCGAAAACTATAAATTTCGTCATTAGTCCTTGTATACCTGTCAATTCATAATTGGCGTAAAACTTGGAAGTACTCTTTGTAAATAAAGGAATATTACGTTTATACTAAGTACTTGAGCAAATTTCAGGAAATATTTGACTAGTTTCGTTTACTTAATTTACCTTTTCTCTTACTTGGTAGCTTTTCATTAGTTTCTTACCAAATTTATATGCTGGGAGGCTATATCATAATTGGAGCGCGCTCCTTTTATGATGGGAGCACCGAGTTTCTTGGGAGATTCTGACTTGAGAGCGAGGGAGTGAGGTTCTTAGGTAGATTTGTCTCCCCAACAGGAGGATCCTTTTTTTTTCTGTAAGTTGTAAATCCCAACCGGAGCCTCCTGCTGTAGTTGCAGAGTGGTCAAATTCCGACACTTCCATATTTGTGTACTACAAATCCGAAATCCTAAACCAAACAATTAGATATTGAATTTATTCAGGAAAAAATGAAGATCCTAAACGTTACAGTCTTCCTCATCACCTTAAGACAATAACCGCGGGAGGGATTTTCATTGTTTTCATTTACTTAAGTGTTCAAACAAAATCCAAGTTGACATGCTAAAAATCATGTTATCAAGCTGAGATGGTCATATTAATTGAAATTGGATTTTC
Source organism: Vaccinium macrocarpon (assembly GCA_022606695.1). Taxonomy (NCBI): domain Eukaryota; kingdom Viridiplantae; phylum Streptophyta; class Magnoliopsida; order Ericales; family Ericaceae; genus Vaccinium; species Vaccinium macrocarpon. The sequence goes on along the minus strand of CM040179.1, from coordinate 32,573,720 downwards.
TACCTTTTCTAAATGTTTAGAGAAATGTATTAAGAATTTATGGAATTCTGCGTAATGTCAAAACTCGAGTTTGATCTCCAATGTTATGAGGTATCTAGGTTATTCATGTAGGATAAGATTCAAAGAATTGTTGTTTTGGAAGTTCTAAAAGATATGTTTCAAAATTCTATGGTCAAATGATTTGTACTAACCATGAAGAGTCAAGAAGTTTGATTAGTCTTGGAGTTAGTTTTAGTTGTATTTTGTATTAAATTTCAGGAATAGAAAAAGTAAAGTAAAAAAATGGGTTGAGTCCACATTATAAATTCGGTCAAAACGAAAATATAAATTTTAGCAACTTTTAGTCAAACCAAAGAGATTTCTCTATTCCTATTATTCAAGGTGTTTATCTCTCTCTTGTGGATTCATGAAACTGTCAGTTAAAAAGAGATCTGACCCACTCGTATAATATAACAACAATGGCTCAGAGTTAGTGTCATAAAACGCATTTTCAATAGTTAAGAAAATCATGCATCTGCATAACAACATTTATGTAATTTGTGCTACCCCTACAATGAAGTGTCCTTATTCTTTGTGAAATTAATTGTGCTGTTGTTTCAGTATATTGTCATAGCCATGTCCCACATCTATATCACTGCTTGCTGTGTGAGCACATACTGTTGTACTAAACCATGCATACCTACAAACTGCACTTGAATCATAAACTAAGTTAATTGAATGCAGTCCTACTTCAAATTAAGGAAGCATAAACTCACTCAATGAATAAGCATGTAGAAACAGGATAAAATTCAGTTATGATGATGATAGTTTATATCAACTGTTAACAGATCCTTTCGCCTTTCTGCTTATTAGATCATTTTTGTAGTTTACCTTAAAGTGGAGCTTGCTTTGACTTCAGGCTTACAGAAGTAACAGGAAGTTGGTGATAGTTCTGAATCCTCTTCCCCACAGTGGCTCACAAACTGGTGGAGACACAGCATGTGCGAATTGCACGAGAAAATTGATGGACCCACGTGCAAATCGCTATTGCTCCATTTCCTGCAAGGTGAGAAGGAAAGAAGAATACAGTTTTTAATTTTCAATGACAAATGACTAACAAACATGAAAATTGAAGAACAATAAGTCCTCGCAAAAGGAAATAAACAACAAAAGTTTACATGCCACTTACCACTCTCAAGTCTATACTTATCTGTATGAATCTCCTTAAAGGGACATGATTCAAAAAGTCTAAATGAGTAAACGTAGGATAGATAGATGACAGTAGGCGAATTGGTTACCAGATTTTTTTTCCTGTTCACTAACATATGGTAAAATTGTTTAATTCTATTTCAGGTAGAAGTGTTTAATGAAAAGCCAAACAGATCAGAACCTCCATTTCTTGCACTCCGTATTCCACCACCACCACCATCTTCATCAGCATTGCCATCCCAATCATCATCACCATCACCGTCACCACCGTTATCACCTTCATTAGACGGGAGTCCCAACTCCAAACGCCCTAGGAAAGGGGTACCTCACAGGGCTCCTCTATCCTGAAGAATTGGGTGAGCTTACCGCTCAATGCTCATTCACTGTCCTTGGAAATGCAAGTGCTCAAGTCCTTGCTCGGATGGAACTTGAGATATGACTCTGTGCTTTTGTGCGTGTTTTTATCTTTATTGGATATTTTATGCTTTGCTTGGGTAACTTTTAAGTAGAGACAAAAAGTAAGGCTAGTATCACAAATAAGTTAAAGCACACGAGGGAAGGGGTACCCAGCAGGTCTGCCCTTTTCTGATTGCTGTGCTCTTGATGATTTAAAAAGTGAAGCATGGACTTCATGCAACTTAAACTTATGATGTTGCAGTATTTGAACTATGATACTCCGTTTTTCTATCTTGCTTTCTCCTTACATTGCATTTTAGATCCCTGTCATGCATAGCGTTTTGTAGGTGCTTACGGCACATTGATTTGGCAACGGGAAGGAATGAATACTTTACAGTGCTCCCCTTTACTAAAGACTTGAGTGTGCTTACGGCACATTGATTTGGCAACGGGAAGCACTACATGCAGCCAACACAGTGGAACTTGAACATGATTACTTTTGTAGGTGCTTGCTCCTGAGCTCTAAATTGACACCCAAACCTTAGACTTCCCTAGAAGCAGAAACATGACATCTAGTCCATGAGGCTCCTAGGCAATCTGACGAGAGTGCAATTTTGTTAACCCACCAAAAAAGTAGGTGAAGGTTACCTACTTTCTTAGTGGCTCTTCTTAATATATAGATCCCTTTTTATACCTCACGTGTTGCCTTTAACAATCTTCTAGTTAATATCAGGAAAACGTGTAGAAACAAGGTAAAGGGAAAATTGGCACAACAAAGCACCGATTCATTAGGAAAAAGATGAAAAATCTCTTTTGCTTCAATTGAACACATGGCTTCATATTAGATTTCGTACTTTTCTTCATAGAATACAACACATATTGATGATACTTCAACTGAGCAATTAACACCTTTTTGTTGAAAAACAGAGAACCCAGATTTCTCTGTTGTAGAAAAAATAATAAACGATTTTGAAAATGTGGAGTTACTACAGATTGTCTGAAATTATTATTATATAAAGAAAAATGACCTCTTTAGAATAATACACTCACGCTCCTCTATATTGACTTAACCTTAGAATCTTATTCTGCTATTTTTTCCTTTCCTTTTATGCTTTTAACTTTGTTTTTCTTAGGTAACAACATGAACCAATAAGAACGTGGATAGTGTCCACCGACGTTTTAGGTAGGTGTACAAAACTGCACTCGTCTGACTACTTCATTTCCATAATTCCATTTGGTATACGGAAACTTTTATCGGCAACACTAAGAAGCTTGCAAGCAAATGGGAACACATAGCATCATTCGTCCCCTAGTTGCCCCAGTTATCATTTGGAATATATGAAACACAACTTAGACAAGATTTTGCGCTGGCAAACAGCTGTGTTTAATGCCAGAAACATGGGTGGCGAAAGGCAGGGGAAAAGTGATCACAGAGGAAATACTGGTGTCTTAAGTAGCACCACAAGCTAACATGACATGAACACACTATTCATAGAATGTCCATGGTTGTATGTTCTTAGTGTATAAGGGCATGGTTGCCTACTAAAGACTTGCCTAGAAAACGACGGCTAGCCTCGGTCCAATCCCACATGTGGCAAGGATTGCTTCCACTGTCCAAATAGAGACAGCGTACTGAACCACAAAAAAAAAAAAAAAAAAAAAACGCCCTACTTTTTGTATCTCTTCCTGCCATGGATGGGCGCGTCCATCACTCGGATGCAAAAAAAAAAAAGAGAGGCATTCTTGGATGGTGACCTACATGACTATATGAGGAGGGTTATGTGGACCAAACTACCAAATTTGGGATGGTCAAAGTAAGCATGTCAATTGAAGAAATCATTATACGCGCCCAAACTATTGGCCCAAAACTTTGCCCCTAAACTGAACCAAATCAAACCGAGCCTTAAACTCCTAATCAATGTGGTTTTACATGAATCCATTGTCTCCATTGATTCTTGCCGATGGAATCGTGTTCCGTGACATCCAATGTCGACATCACCCTAATCCATTTTCTCACATCTTATTCCACAATTACAACCAAAAAGAAACCCAATAGCGATTATTCATTAAATGTCCAGCCGAAGACATCAGATTCACAGCACACGTTACACAAGCCACTCAAAGTTCAAAAGAACTCAAACCTTAATTTAACCCACAAGCACAGAAGCACTACAAAGAAATAGAGGAGCACATACATGTACGCAATACAATGTTCATCAATACAAGTATATATTGCACGCAATATAGAAATGTGGCTAGAGAGAGAGAGAGAGAGAGAGAGAGAGAGAGACCTGAGGAGGTGAGCATAATCGCAATGAATGTTCTTGCCGACCCTTCAGCAACAATGAGCCGTTGCAAACCCAATGTACTGGTTAGTGCTTCCTGATCAATGGGAATCAATTATATGAACGTATTCAACATTCAGCCCTACGTTTCTTTGTTCCTATTGCATGTGAATTGCTTTTAGGATTTTTACGACAATTATTTTACTAGTACTTATTACTGGTTTTTGCGGGTTTTTTTTTAACTTTATTAATTAAAACGTGTATTTTTCAACTTTATTCCAAAACAACGTGAAAATGTGTTTAGTAATCACGCTTTCTTACGAACTTGTTTGAAAAATACGCTTTCTATGGTGGTTAGAACGGATTAATCAAAAAATTAAATTAATCCTAAAAGAGTGTTTGCAAATCACATTTTTAAGAAAACGTGATTTCTAAACACATTTTCACGTAATTATTTGGTTAATCCGTTTTAACCAACGCAAAGCATGTTTCTCAATCACATTTTTAAAAAGTGTGATTCCTAAACACATTTTAAATGACGTTTTTATTAATAAAGTTACAAAAAACACAATTAGCCCTTTTTACTACTAACAATGATAAGTTTAGTTTGTTGAAACCATGTTGAAAACTTTTGTTTTACCACCGTCATTTTTATAGAAATGATCAATTCAGAGGCATGCTCTGCACCTCTCAGCCGTTGAATCGAGTTTTGGACGGCTCGGATGCGTTCGGATAAAAAAACACAAAATTAAAGAAAAAATGTCGAACACATCCGAGCCGTTCAAAACTCGATCCAATGACCAAGAGATGCACAGCACCGTGCACAGCATGCCCCCAGTCAGAGAAATGATACGTTTACAACATTTGGCTCCAAACCAGCTCCAATTGCTGACGTGGTAGTGGGACCCACCCATCTAAACCAGGAAAAAAAAAAAGTAAAAAATTTTGAAAACCCAGATCGTTCCCTCCCCCGCCCCCATTCCCTTTCAGTCGACCAAACCAGAGAGAGAGAGCAAGTGCGCCACCACCCACATGCACCACCACCGGCGACCCCACCGTCCATCCAGATCTCTGGCCTCCCTCTCCACCTCCGGCGACCGCCACAGCTGCCAAAAACGCTCTGAAACAGATTACCGGTACCGGCTTCAAACGCTCAAGAAATCTCCACCTCGCAGGTCGATCTCTCTCTCTCTCTCTCTCCCACACACACACACAGAGCTTGTTGGTTCATCTACATATCCCCTAATTGGAAACCCTAATTCTTGAAAAAACTAGGGTTCATGGTTCGGAAACCCCTTAATTTGAACCCCACCCAGTTATCTGAAACCCTAATTCGAATTAACCCCCCTCAGCTGATGGGTAACGGATTACCCCCCTAATCCTAATTATTTCCCTGATCCCAACTATTACCCCCCTCAGATGATGTGTAACGGATCCAGGTGGAAAACTAATTCACAATTGTTAGTAGATTTGTGTTGTTAACGGAGCCCTCTTGCTCCTTAATTGGATGTTTCAGAAATTTTAAAGCATCTGATACAGAATAGGATCCAATACTGTGCAGAGGTACCATGGAATTTTTTTGCCTCTTACTGCAAAGTTTTTGGTAGTTTTTAATTCTCGACTTTACAGACACTACATCTTAAAAATGATCCATTATTTTGGCCTGAATGTAGACATGCTGATAGATCAAATTCCTTCCAAACATTGGCCAGATTTTTAAATTGGGATATCTAGTTCTCTTTATTGGTAGTAAGGACAATGGGGTTAAAGGGTGGTCAAGTAGTCTCTGACATTTGTGACTTCGTTCTCTAATTTTTCTTTGAAACCTTGGCTGATGTTGTTCTTGTCATTGTATGAATGCAGCTCTCGAAAATTGCTCACATGCCTGGCAAACATGTAAGACAGGATTCAGTTGCTCCCAACCACCATTGGTTCTTTACGTTACTGCCATTTTTAAGTTGGGTTTTATGTGGGACAGGTTTCCCCCTAAAGATTATCAATCATTTTTTATGTTGTCTAACTGAGGTCCTCCTCTGTATGCCATTTTTTGTTGTGGATCCCATAATATCACCCTTATCGCAGCCTTTTGTGGCCCAAAAAATGGTTCACATAATGCGAATTTCATTTTCATTCAATAGGTAAAGATTGTGCACGCATGGAGTGCCGTGCTATGGTGTATTTGTGTTGTTTTATTTTGCCATGAACGTTTGGTACATTTTATTTGTCAGGTTTTCTGATTCTATATGAACTTGACTCTGTCAGTCTCCCTCTCCTTCCTTTATTGACTGCTGGGGCAAACCCAATGCAGGTGCAAATATATAGCAAGATGCAAAATTGCATGCAGACTGCGTACATGAATTACATGCCTATATTTTCCCTCTTAGTTGCTGATCTTTGATTGCATTTATTATTGGCGCAAGGACAGATTGTTAGTTTCAGTGTTGAAACTGTGATTTAACTCCAGGAAACTGGTGTTACATGCTGAAATTTGACGGTTTTTTTGGCTGAAAATGTTAATCTAGTTGACTGTCTGATGAGGCGTTGAGATGTCTAGCTAGGCCAAAAAATAGGGGAGATGCTCTCAAATTTTTTCCGGAACAAACTTGCTCTTATGCATACAATTTCAGCACCCAAATACCCATTTCATGCACTTACACACACAGATTCAAAGGTTCCAAATGGTATTAATTGCCACATTCACACTAACAAATTTAAGATTCCAGAAACAGTGGGCACAGAATACAGAGACAGTGGACACGACACTCACGTAGTATGAATCATTTTATACATTGCTGGTCTAGTATGTCTGATTTCCTGCCTTTTGATATTTTTGTTTTCATTGTCCCTTTTGCAGGATGTGTCATTGGCAGTTCATCTCCATGATGAAATCTGTCAAGAATTGATGGAAAGCTCTTGAGTCTATGGAAGCTCACGACTCCAGGATGGGAAGATATCCCACTTGATCACAGTTCAATTGCTTCAATACTTGGATTAAGTAGGAGAAGTCAGCGTAGGGTTGATGATGAAATGCTAGAGATGTGGGAAACTGCTGAGGCCAAAACAGTGTGTGTCACACGGAAAAAAATTATGATAGTGATGATGACGATGGGCCAGAGGAGACGAGCCGCTTCTTCTACGATGTTGCTTCTACTAGACACTTAGGATTCTTCTTTCTTTTTGTTTGTATGTGGAGGATTCTTCTAAATTTGTTCTTGCTTGTAAGAATTTATTTTGTAAATGAAGTTTGGACTTTGAACATGTACAAAACTTTTGTTTTGATTGTAATGGATAATTGAGATGAGCATGGTTTGGATATGTATTGTGAGTATGATGAACTGTGTTTATTGTTATTGACTGTCTGATGAGACGCTGAGACGTCGAGCTAGGCAAGGAAATAGGAGAGATGTTGTCAATTTTTTTCCAAAACAACCTATTTTTTAAATACGCATACATATCAATGGACCTTAAACCAACAATTTGAAGCAATAAACACTAACTGTTAATAATGACCAAAAAAAGGCAGGCTATATGACTAACCGTCAACTACTAACTATCAACTAGATATGGTCAGGGATACGGATACGACACGATATGGACACGGGATACACACGACACGATATTGATCAAAGGACACAGACATAAATATAGATTCCAAGGTTCCAATTGGCATTAAATTGCCCCATTCGCACTAACAAATTTAAGATTCTAGACACGATATGGACATGGGATACAGATATGGACACGGAATGGACACGATATGGACATGGGATATAGACACACTTAAAAAATGGAGTCATATACACTTAAAAAAAATTGATACAAATACGGTAAAAAAATGGACATATACCATAAACATTTCCATATCGTATTAAATTGCCACATTCACATTAACATTTCCATTAAGAAATTCATGATTCCAAAAGAGTTCAACATGATTACTACTATCTTCCGAAGTACCAAAAAACATTACTAATACTACAACAATACAGATTCATCAATGTCATAAACAACAAAAAATAACTATAGACATTCATCATTATCCATAGGAAGCAAGCAACTATTCTAAAAAACTTGATTGCCCTCGCCAACCGTGCCCTTGACTTTCCAACAAACTTGATTGTCCTCCTGCCCAAACTTGACTTGGCATAGAAGCTGGTTGCCCACTCCATTCTTGACTTGGCATAGATGGTTGTCCTCCCCACACTTGACTATTCAATAAACTTTGCATGTTGCCTTGTGAACTTGGAAAGTAATTCACCAATTGGTTAAAGGTCGATGCAGATGGGCTTAAACTTGGAGATAGTTAGTAATTCACCAATTCGGTATGTAAATTGTTCATCCCAAACTAATCAATTGACTGCTACATACCAAAACAATCATGTAAAGAACAAAAATAATTTTTTTCACTACCAAAAAAAAGATTTTTATTTCAGAAACTCACACACCATTAGCTATCTTTTCAATCCATGCACATGGGACTCATTTTGTGTTCTAAAAGAATTCTTTACTGAATTTCTAGTTCACCTGCCAAAGAATCTGAATCATGTTCCTAACATTCTCTATCACTCTTTTTTTCCTACAACTACAACAAAATCAAACTGTAGGAATGCTATAACCAGCTCATGGTGACCGACACCCCACAGCACACATTAGTCCCCAATAGGGCTGTTCACGGGCCGGGTTCAGTCGGGTTAGTATTTTCTGACCCGATTCCGGCCAAAATGGGAGCCGGATTCCGACCGAAACGGGTCGGATTGGGTGGTTGAGTATGCTAAACCCAAAGAGATCCTCCACAGGAAAAAAAAAACCCAACAAATCCTTCATTTTTGTAAGGCAAAATTTCATACAACTCAAATGCTCAACTACAGATCTCAGTGGGAGATAGAGATCTACACCAGAACCAGACTACTGAACAGCCCTATTCCTCATTCGCTCACTACAATTCCCATAAACCAGAACCAGACTCCACCCCAAACCTATCACACACAAGGCCAGAACCAGCTACAGACGGAACCAATGAGTCACAGCATCGAACACAGACAAACAAAGGTGGAACCACCTCAGAATCCTCAATCCCACAGCACCTGGTGTGCTGCCATATTTCACATATATCACAGGCCACCATCCTCTCCCCATCATCATCCCTTGCTCCACATCTACATCTCACTGTCCAATTCTCAACTCCACTCTCATACATCAAACCTGAACACAAAACCGAATCGATACCAAACCCTTTAGCCCGAATCTCAGACCCCGATTCCACCAATCCAAACAGCACCTCAGAATCTTCAGTGCCTTCCAGTCCTTCAATATCAGTCACCACAAAATTCTCAGTAGCACAGTAAGTGTCCCTCATGGCATTCTCCACTTCTGATTTTAAATCACCATATGTTGAATGCAATGGTAGCACAATGAGTTCACCATGTGAGAACTCCCGTCTATAAAAATCACTCTCCAAGTCTCTGAACTTCGACACAACATTACAAATAAATCGCAGCAGTTCATCGTCTTCGTCCTTGAAAGGCCACTCTTTGACAAAAAATTTGGTGTCTAAAACAGTTTGGGCAGCCAATCCGATCTGTTCTGATGACGGGTAACCCATTAGAACATTTCTGTACAAGAAATGCACATCTTTATAGACATCGATCCCTGGTGAAAAAGCCGGTGGGGGAACTGGCTTGTGCAGTAATTCTGTTTCCTGTTCTGGTCTATCGACACGAGAATCATTTCCTAACTCCTCGATTGTGAACTCTGAAATCCTTGTGGACTTATTCACGTTGTGACGAACGATGAGCCCTCCAACAACCACATTCTTCATTGATTTCAGCACGTAGTCGATCAAGCCCGTGTCACCTATCTGGAGCCGGGCGGCGTCTCGTACCTCCTGCCTAGTCATCACACAGTTACCACCCTTGTTTGTTAATTTCTTCTCTCTCAGTGCATCCACCACCACGTCTGCCACGTACTCCAGTCTCCGAACCGGCCAACGACTACCTTTCACAGCCACATCCGAAAATCTACTGCGCTTCACTGGTTTTTCCTTTCCAAAAGACTTGCTCACTGCTTTTGAACAAGCAGATGAACTAGCAGTCGAAGTTAAATTGGCCGATTTTCGCTGAAACGGGACTCTGGATTTGAGAGTCAGCATGAATCTGAGTAAGTCCCTGATTGTGACCAATTTGGTTTCACTCAAATCGCGGTAGTAACAAATTATGCGCTTGAAATCTCTGTACAAGGCGGCAGTGGTGAAATCTTGGGTGATCTTATCAAGTTCTAATAAGCTGAGAATTTCAACTGCTTTTTCATATCTGAGTTGTGTCACTCCAAAGCTTCCATTGCAGAATCTGTATCCCCAACGTCCAAACCAGGGGTGCCCATAAGCTACGCCGTGGAGCAATCTGAGATCCATCGACCGTTTCTTGGAAACATCTTCTACTGTTATTTTCCTGCAAAACAAACAAGACCCAGGAAAACAAAGTAAAATTTCCATTCAAAAATCTCAGTAAAATCTATCAAATTTCAGCTTTTCATTCAAGAGAATCGAAACTGTAAGACCTGTTTTCCTTGAAAGCAAAAAGAACCCAGGAAGGATATACCTCATTAGAGTCTCACAATAAGAAATAAATTCGTATGCCTCAGTAGAATCTATCAAATTGCATCTTTCCCAGGAAAATTCAGTACGTTTTCTATTAAAAAATCTCAGTAGAATCTATCACATTGCATCTTTTCCATTCAAGAAAATCAAAACAAATGGAACCCAGAAAATTCAGTCTATTTACAATTCATATACCTCAATAAAGTCTCAAAACAAGAAGTAAATTCATACCGGGCATGAAGATTCGTGCAGATCCTATCCCAGAGATCCATGATTTGTCTGCCACAAAGATAATTAGATCCGCCTTCAATTCCATTGATACTGATCAGATGACCAAACCCGTTACAGTGAATCAATCCGTGCAATAGATGGGTTTGCATATCAAGAACTCCTTCATCCAGTGGCTTATTCCAATCATCATCGACTGGAATTATCATGTGATATTTTCGTTTTGACACAAAATGGTGACTCCAACCTGCACGGAATTTTAATGCCTTTAAACAATCAAAACTAAGAAACTTTGGTTTATGGACGAAATCATTCTGGTAGGCCCTGAGTTTCCCAATCAAATCAAGAATTGAGTTTAGTTTGAAAACTGAAAAATCCAAACGTAAAATCACCAAAATTACAGAAACCCTAGGACTTTTATGCCTAATCCAAGAACCCTCAAGATTTAACGTAACTTGTGAATTCCCAATGAACAAGTTGAAGCTTTCAGATTATCTCAAGATTCAACTCACGGGATATTTGCTATACCCTGAGTTCCCAAATCAAATCGAGAAATTCAGAACGCGACTCAATTCTAAAACCAAACACAATCTTTCAAATCAAGATAAAACAATGGAAGCAAATTATGGAATTCTAAACCAAATAAAACTCAGTACTCTTAAAAACCCAATTTTCAAATCCAATTCCACCAAACCCAGTTCTCAGAATCAAACAATACTCAGTATTCTCCCAAAAACTGAATCTTTCGAATCAAAATTTCACAAACCCAGTTCGAAAATCAATCAAACGAGATACATCCGAACTCACCAGTGCACCGGCAGTGATCGCAAAATGGGGTGAGCGAGTGCTTAACGCTCTCTTCAATGGTGTATAGCGGAACCATAAACCCCCTGTCCTCGTGAACCAGAAATGTGCACCAAACGGGCATCCCGTCGATGTTGTACACCTCGGGTTCAGAGCATTGTTGGAGAAAAACCCGAATGTTGTCACGGAAAGGACCCGACGGAGCAATTGGGCAACCCCGGTGCGCGAACGTGTGGAGCCCGTAGATTTTCGGGTTTCGTTTTCTTTTCTTGTATGATTCCAGTGGGGTCGCCATTGTTGGAGCTTCAGAGGTAGCAGAGAGAGAAAGCTAGGCTGAGAGAGAGAGAGAGAGAGAGAGAGAGAGAGAGAGAGAGAGTCGAAGTCTGTTGAAGAGCATTCAAAAGTTTGTTGTTTTACTAACTGCTGTATAGACTGGTACTACTTTTACCCGCTCGATTTTGTAATGGATAAGATTACGTGAATGCCCCTTCTAGGTCAGAGTTTTACATTTATGCTGGTTAGAATTCATAGGATCTGGCAATCTGTTTTGTTGGTCGGGGGGTGTAATGGTCATTTTGAAGAGTATCTCAGCCGTTTAGTAGTTCTTGACAGTTAGAAGCGGTTAGAGCCGCGGTGACTTGATGCGCCCAAGTCCTAGCTGACGTGGAAGAATAAGGTTGTGTTTGGATGGAAAGAAAAGGAGAAGGAAAAAGAGGATTACATATGGCGTGTATTTCTTTAGGCAACTGAAAAAAGAACTTATAACCACCTAGTTAAATGTGTTATTTTAGGTATTTTATCTAACACATTATAAAATGAAGTTCCAAAAGCTTCCCAAAAAAAATAAAAATGCTAGCTCTATTCACTGATTTATCATATGAACATTTTTTATAAAACTACACTCTGGGCGTGTATATTTTTTATATGGTATGTTTGTGGGGCTTGTTAATTTCTTGAATCAATACAAGAACTTACAAATCTCACAAAAAAAAGTTTCACCAATGACTTCTATAATGCAATCGAGAATCTTAGATTTTATTTTCATTTTGCATTAAACGAACTCTTTTTTGGTAGAAATAAAACCTTGTAACTTACAATATATTAGTAGCAAATCATGACAAATGCAAAACAGTACACAAACATGCACTAGTATTAATATTAGTACATACCATTCTAATTACAAACTCGTTGCGACGATTAGTTCGAATTTATCTAATTTAAGTATAACCTGCACAAGTAGGTAATTTATAGTTAACTATTATTGGTTATGTACACAGTCTTCATAGTGTACACCAAAAGTTACATATACTAATGGCTTTTAACATTGCCACATTTTAAAATTAGGTAATCCCTCCATCCCAAATTGCCTACCCCCAATGAAAAGCATGCTATTTTCAGATAAAAAAATACTAGCACTCCCGTGCGTTATTTTTAAAAATGTACCAAGTTGAAGTACTTCATAATTTTTTATATGGTGCAAAGAAATTGTAAAAATTATGTACTTAAATGCTTTATTTTTATGTCAAAACTTTTCGTAGGAGTCCTGCAATTTGGGATATAGTGAGTATATATAGAGAATAGAGGCCATGTTTGGCAAATGAAGTATCCATTACACCAAAATCAACTGAAGCCACACACACAACACAAGCATATTCTACACCATTTCCAATCACCTATTTAGGTCCATTTCCTCCAACTGGTCTATCCAGACTCAAGTTCAACACGGTCAGGTCATTTCATGCGATCCAAGTTCTTCTCCAAACCCTTTGAAGCACAAATACAAATTAAGAACATTTTAGGCTATCGGCCGATATCATTCAATAATTTTCAAGGTGCTTGTGTTTTCGTTAATGAACACTTTACAAGCTCAATGCAGAATCAAATTCAAAATAAGAGCCAAAAGTACTTCGTTTCGGTAGCATCATTCGCTTTCCTATACACCAATTGCAAAAATGATACAAAGGCCGAGTGAGGGGGCAGAAAAATCACTTGAGGGAATCATGTCTAGTGTGTTTGACTGATCAAGTACAGCTTCTGACAATCACTGATCAAATCCACATCAAGAATTCTACCTGCATCTTCAGATAATATGCAAGACCCGGATGGAAAGTCTAACTGCTGCGCTGCTGTTTTGATAAGCTCCTCAATGGTTTCCGGGACCCACAACACAATTCCGTGCTTCTTCTGGTCCTTGGGATCCCACGGATGTGATTGGAACACCGTGCATTTCCTCTGCTGCACTTTATCTGTTTTCAGCAATACAAGTTCATTTGTTAGCACATTGAAGGTAACAGGTAAACCAGTTGATTATAACAGCATCTCGTACCACCCCTTTCTATCTCTATTTTGGAGGATAATTGTACTCCATCCTCCATGTCGTCTTCTATATTTGAGAAGATAAGCATTTGATCGTCCAAATTTAGAGTACGGAGAAAAAATGAGAGATCCTCTAATATGATAAAGTGAGAAAGAAACTTTTTTTCGGGTGAATGTGTACATGTAATGGATCGAAGGCTGGAGGAGACAAATTTATTTCTATATATATGGCCGCTAATTACTAATTAGAGCATGGAGCAAGAGCATATTTTTCCTAAGTCTATTCGTACGCTTGTGATTGAAGACACCCTGGGTGTAGGGTAGTTTAGAGACTAGCGGTAGCTAATCTTTCTGTTTGTTTTCTCTTTGTTGTTTTGATCTTCTGTTGTACCAAAAAAAGAGCATATTTGAGGCGAAGGGTTGTTACAGTGCAGAAAAACAGGCATAGCAAAATGCATGATTACGAAGATCGCATAAGTTACAAGACTTGAACCCCAAGACCAAGAACCCGAGTTCCATACACCAGACTGCGATTGCTGTAATTCATACTTCCTTGACTAGAGAACACCAGGTGTCTCAAACACTTGAGCCATTAGGAAACAGCCCCAGGAATGCATATGAAGCTAACAAAGGTAACTCACATTCAATACATATTTGTCATCGAAGCACCAAATCAGGGTTTTGCAATACCTATGGTTTCTTGAGAGGAATTTGGGAACTCAGACAGATGATTAGATTTTGCTTCTTCAAGTAGCTTGATCAAATTATTGTTTCTAGACATCCGCGCTTCACTAAGTGGAGTATTACCCCACCTGCAAATTTGAAATAATACAGAATTGTTTTAGTTGTAAGAATTCACGAACTAATTAAATGAATGACCAGCTCCTCAATTTGTTATGTAAACGCAGCTGTTATATCTGTCTCCATACTTTCACATGAAGAATCACATTGGCCTTGTTCGGTTAGTAGGTTTAGTTTAGTTTTGATGATGTAAGCAGGTGTAATAAGTGGAGAGAGATAGAGAGAAAGGATGATGTAAGAAAAACTAAAACAAGGCCAAAACTGGCCCAAAACTCCCAAACGAACAAGGCCATTGGGTTCTTTTTTATTGTGCCTCCTATCTTGTGAGGGGCTTGTGAATAGAAAATAAAAGGAAGAGGAAAAGCTACGGGAAATAAGAAAATATGATTGAATACCTTTCTCCATTCCTGTTCTTTTCCCTATAACTATAAAGATACCTCCACATCAAGGATCCATATAAACCCCAAGGGAAAAACAAAACATTTTGGAAGGGAAAACACAAAAAATGGAAGTGAACTGTCAACTTGATGCCACCAACTACCCTGAAAGTTTAAGCTGTCAGATTGAGTAGTATAGTCCATAACTAATGGGCCCGTTAGTTTGGCCAATTATAAGCACGCGATTGAACTAAATATCGGAGGTGATCAAATATTCACTGTTGGTTTAAGTATTTACTACCCATGTTAGGCATGCCTCAGATATATAAACCCACAAAGTGTGGAATATACAATACCATGTGGGAGTGGTATTAATAATCCGATCACTATTAGTCCAGTGGAATTGTATCTGGTTGTCCCTGAACTTTAGTCCTGTCAAACAAGCAGTCCAATATCTCCAACATAGACATTCTGAGGAAGGATATATCCTCATCCGGTGGGATCAAGATACATTTGAAATGTAATGAATCACAAGTGGTGCCAATGGGAAGATAAATTGTTACAACATTGGAATATGGATCACTAAGGTCAATCTAATTTGGGGAGTCCAAGTTTATTTCTTGTGCTAAAAGATGGGATGAAAAAGGAACCAATAAAAGAAAGTAGAACTTCTACACATCTATACCATTTATGCATTTTTCCAAGAGATATATGGTGCAGTATACAGAAACAGTGACTTGTTCTTCAAGATAATACGCAAAAGTTCACTTCCCAGTAATTTGGCGGAAAAAAATCCAACTAAAAGTGGTAGTGAATCATACCTGTCTTTTGAAAAAACACTTGCACCAGCCCCCAAAAGCAACTTCACAATTAAATATAATCCCTCACAGACTGCTACATGAAGTGGGGTTCGGTGGTCATAATCCCTGGAGTTTGGATCAATGCCATTGGCCAATAGCCTTTTGAGAAAATCTGAATCACCCCTTGCAACAGCCATGCACAAGAAACAACCCTCGTCATTAATCTTTATTGTAGCCCCGTCTTTAACAAGTTGTGAAGCAACTCTATCATGTCCATTCTTGAGGGCCTCTAGTATGGGTGTGTTTCCAAACTTATCTACAAAATTTAAACAGAAGCAGTGCAGGTTAATTACTAAGGTTTCTGAAACGGATTAAAACCTTAACAGATTAACGGGAAGCTCCTTAGATAGTTAACCTGTGATGTTGATGTCCGCACCTTCTTTAATAAGGAAAAGTGTTACATGCTCATATCCTTGCGATGCAGCAAGATGCTGTTGAAAAAACAAAAACAAAAACTTCAGGATGAAGCACATCTCGTGGAAAACTTCTTTTCAGAAGTAGGCAAACGCGAAGCAAACACTAACAACTGGATGGGTTCATGTCATAAGCAGTATCTAAAACCATCATGGAGCACTATTATTCGCCCCAAAGGAAAAAGAAAATGGACACACCCATAGTAGAGCATTTAAAACATCAAGGTGAATTTAAAACATTATAGCAGCTACTACAATGCTTCTCATGATGGAAGTGATTATTATCCTAACTAACTGAATTGATAATCAAGAAGGGACTCCGTCATTTTCTAATAAGTTCAAAGCGATGCCAAGCCCAACTGCACCGCGAAAGCAATGAAAATGTACGAGGCAGATAGTCAAAACAAGGGATAGCAGACAAAGATGAAAATTTATGCCAATCAGATATGAGAATATCTTGATTTTCATATACATCTTGTAATTCTGTTTGATCCCGATACAAATGCAGCACATGGATGCAGAATCAGCTGAATGTGCAACGGCTATCTGATTCACACAAAATGAAAATTGCATCTTCCAAATATCTATGGAGTTTCTACGTTGCACAACAAGTAACATTGATATTAAAAGATTCGGATAGCTTATAAGGAAAGATTAAAAAATGAATCCTATGAATCACACAGTTAAAAAAAGAAGAACGAAATCTCCTCCAGGAATCTAAGTTGTATTGCCAACAAGATAGCAGTTCTTTCATAAAACAAGTATCACAATCAGAGAGCAAGGAGCTAAAGGAGCCAATATCGAAAACTGTAAAACAACTGAAGCGACCGTTTTTTAATTCTAAAGCATACCAAAGGTGACCTTCCATCATAATCAGTCTTGTTGAGATCAGCTCCAGCTCGAATCAAATCTTTAAGTTGATGCAGATCTCCATGATAAGCTGCACTGTTTACCCTTAAAGCAAGTTCAGCTTCTTGCTTTTCAATACGAAAGGTGATATCAGATTCCAATTGCTTGACGGCAGCATTTGCTTCTTTTCCCTGCAATCTTACAATTTTTAAGGCGTCTGATGCATATATATACATGTACACATATCATAATTAGGGAAAACTTAAGAAAATACTCCTGGTCTTTCACCCAAATGTCTCATGAACACATAAAATTTCATTGATTTCAATTGAACACCTGATCTTAATTGTCGTTTTCACATTTACCACCTGGTGTCAATTGTCATCCAATTGTTAACAGAAATTGCACACATGGCATATTTCCGAAATGATAAGGCTTAAATTATGCTGAGAGGGGTTCTTTTGGAGGGAAAACACCCAAACCCACTGGTGTTTCCGAGCTACTCAACCTCTCTCACTTTCCTCCTATTTCACTTCCCCTCCATTATAAGATAAACCAAAACCTGAAAGAAAAAAAAAAAAGTAACAGGGCACCCTCACATTTTCACTCCCCACATCTTATGAAAATGCACAAAAAATTCCCTCTTCAAACAAAGCAAACACTAAACTCTAGAAATTGATTGAACTAAAAATACCCATGAAGAAGGTGATTAAACAAACAAATACTAAATCAAAATAGGTTAGAATAACGTAGAATAAACACCCGATTATGCAACACACTACGAGTTAATGGCATATTTTTACTAAATTGGACGTGAATTGTACTTTATAAAGGAGGATCCCCACCATAGTCTCAGAGACACCAGTTAATAGCATATTTCTTTTCTCATTCTGTTAGCAATTGGACAAAAATTGACACCAGATGCCGAATTAAAAAACGGCAAGTACAATCCGGTGTTTAATTGAAGTAAATGAGAGTTTAGGTGTCTACAAGGCATTAGGGTGAAAGTTCAGGGGTATTTTTGAAATTTTTACTAATAATTAAACTAGTTCACCATCTTCATATGGAAACCAAACCAAAATGCAAGAAGCAACATTACCAGAGAGAATCGATAAATTACTGAGTTCTACATTACCTCTAGAAGGTTGTCCAGGATTCTTCGCCCATCATGGAAAAATATATCAAAGATATTTGAGAAAGATTGTTTATCAACACGCAGAAGCCTACTTAGCTTGCACACTCGAACAGTATAAGGCAGAGATACGTTGCAAAGTATAGAAATTTCACCAAATGAGCTATAAGGTTCCAACTCTGAAACAGTCTCTTCTAATAGATCTGCCCCTATAGCAACCTCCTCCTGCACATACACAGTTTTCATCAACCCTGAGAACAATAATGATAAGTTCATGGGGAATCACTTAAAAACTTATGGCCATGGCAAACAGGTGGGTTTAGGCTGAGTTCTTCAAAAGATTTTAGCAACCCAATTGCTAAAATCAACCATGATTTTAGCAAATGAGTTCACTAGGTGCTAAAATCATAGTTGATTTTAGCTTAAAAGCAACCATGATTTTAGCACCTGGTGAACTCATTTGCTAATCATGGTTGATTTTAGCTAGGGGTGAACAAATAAACCGAGAGAACTAAACCGGACCAGAGAACCGGTCATAACCGACTTTTTTTTCTCGATTTTTCAAAAACTGGCTCGGTTCCCGGTTCATAATAATTTGAAATTTCAGAAACCAGTTCGAGGTTTTTTTCCGGCGAACCGAACCTAACCGGACCGGTATACAAGTATACCTTTAAAAAATGTAAGGAGTGGGGATCGAACCCCTACCCTCACGCGTGGAGAGTAAGCGCCTTGCCACCTTGGCTGACCGCTATTTTGCGTTTGCAAAGGGAAACAATTAGCTTTTATTACTTCATTATGATTACTACTATATATATCTACTTAACCCAAGTCTTCTCAGACTTTTTACCCCAACTCAGCCTTAAACAATTCGAGAGAGAGAGAGAGAGAGGCGACAGCGGGACATCGAGATGGCACACATAATCCAGGCGACACCGACGTGCATCATTGTCAATGGAGTCGCCGACGTGCATCATTTTCATCGATTGAAATACATATGTTTCGATTTTTGTAGATCTATTCCAAAATGTTCTCTCTCTCTCTCTCTCTCTCTCTCTCTCTCTCTCTCTCTCTCTCTCTCTCTCTCTCCTTGAACCGAACCGTCTTCCGAACCGAGACAAACCGAACCGACCTCTACACAACCGGTTTCGGTTCTGTTGTATCTCCGAACCGGTTTTTCCCGGTTCACTCCAAAACGCCGGAGAACCGGACCGAACTGAACCGGTTACAGCCCTAATTTTAGCAACTGGGTTGCTAAAATCTTTTGAAAAACTCAGCCTTAGGGTGACATTTCTTTCTCAATTCTATCTATGGAAACTCAGAGATGAATAACAACTGGTGCATAGTCCCAAGGAACACCAATAACAGAAAGAAAAAGGGAAAATTTGTAGTACAAATTTAATACCTCAAGTTTGGGAGTAGATGGTGTTTAGTCCCATATTGGTTATTTACATGAGTGATCTTGGGCATATAACAAACTATGTAAGAGACTACTAGTGCCTTGGCTTAAGCATTTTGGGCCATGTAGTGTGGCTTGAGGATCAAATCAAGGTACTGGGCTAGTGGTATACACAGGCGTTACAAATGGTATTAGAGCCCCACCCTGGTCCAAGTGGTGGGTAAAATGCGCTCTACCACCACGGACACTAGGGGAGGTTGTTGGGACTATGCAACGAGAAGGTTGCATCCCAAGGGGGGAAGATTGTAATACCCCAGGTTTGGGAGTAGATGGTGTTTAGTCCCACATTGGTTGTTTACATGAGTGATCTTGGCATATAATGATATAACATACCATGTAAGAGACTACTAGTACCTTGGGCTTAAGCATTTTGAGCCATGTGGTGTGGCTTGAGGGTCAAATCAAGCTATTGGGCTAGTGGTTTACATGGGGCGTTACAACAAAGCAACAAACAGTAAAAGGATTATATGATGAGGACAACTAGATAAAAGTCGATGTATATAGACCAGTCGAGAAACTGCAGTCTAGATAACTAATGTACATCAGAATAGGCCAATAAAGAAATTAGAATATCCACAGTGAGAATAAAGAACTGAAGAGTATTTGAGCCACCTTATCGAAGAAAGAAAGAAATAACGACTTAACTCATGGCAATTCAAAATAAATTAACAAAATTACAAGATCGATATTCGATACATACCACCATACCATCGCAGATGAAATAAAGTTGATCTGCCACATTTCCTTTTTCCATTATTACTTCTCCTGGGAGGAAAAACTCTTCATGCACTCTGATGACCTGCAACAACAGAAGAATGGTTGAGAACAATTTTCGTAAAATTAAGTGGATCAAAATTTTCTTATCAAACAAGGACAAGCTAGTCCAATTTTCAGTTACTATGTTAGGCACCAAACCTTGTGTCACCAACCATAACGTTTATAACCACCACACAACTTTCAAAGAGAACCAGAGCGAAAGTGATAATGTTTGTCCTTGATAATGAATTTAACACAGTCAGCTTAGGTGAAATGACTTACAATCTGATTGATAAATTCTGAAGAGCATCCCTTGAAAAGAGGTATATTTTCAATGTGTGACTTGTATAATGTTTGGGAAATCTGCAAAAGCAGGTCCTCAATGAGCAACACAAGATAGGAACCCCTTAAAATTTAAAGCACAATAGAAAAATTCCTGAAATACAACTTCAGAGAACTTCAAGGAAAACAAAACACTAGAATTGTAATTGTAAATGAACAACTATGAACGTCTTGTACAGTGTCTCCTCTTTTTACCGTAGCACGAATGGAGATAGGGATATCCTCAAGAACAGAAGCTTCAGTATAGCTGCTTTCGTACTGTAACTGCAAGTGACCTTTGATCTGATTACGGATGTCCCTCCCGAGTTTATTTCTCTTCACATATTTCATTAGATCTGTCATTTTATCTCTATATCTCTCTGTCTTTGATCCTTTCACAATTAATGCAGTCATGTTACCAACCAAATAAGCACCGATAATCATGTCAAAAGAGATATAAATCATCACAAATATCATTTCCCTTAGATTGACAGCATGTATATCTCCATAACCTGCACCAGAAAGAGAAAAAAAATAAAAACCCTTTTTTTCACCAAGGAAAGCTTCCCAAGATTTGAAGACTTTAGAACGATTCTGCCGTTGTTTTTTAGCGTCTATGCGTCAAGTACTAAACATGAAGTAAGAAAAGAAAAAAATACATTACTGCTTTAATACATAGAGAAAGGAACTCACCAACAGTTGTCATGGTGACAACGGAGAAGTAGAGGGATATCGTGTACCGTGTCCACAAATCAATATCTCTGAAATTAGAAAAACTGTAGTCACCCATTTTTAAACTCCCAATCCATGTGTACCCTTCTTTTTCCACAGGCAGAGTGGTAGCCAAATAATAAAAGATGCAGGCTGCAGTATGTGTGCAATAGAGCTGAACAGCTATGAGCTTTATAATCCTGGTGAAATGAAAATTGATCCGTATATCCTTCTCCATCTTGTAAAAATAGTCGGTGACTTTGAGAACCCGACTCAACCTGATCCACAAAAGGTATCTCACTTCTTCTTTATCTCCAGAAGCCTGATTTACACATTTTGCCATGTACTAATTACTGAAGAGGTACTTGATGGTGTTTAAATAAAATATTTTGAAACTACAATATGCTAACTTCATTTCAGGACATTCAAAAACTGTAGTGATATTGATCTTCAAGACTCGATGAAAAGTACTGTAATTTCAATTGTTCTGCGTAGTTCTACCCCAGCATAGAAAAAGTATATACCAATCAAGTTTGGATGCTTCACATTTTGACCTAACATAATAATTTTGGAACTTCTATTCAAAGGCTAGATAATACTACCTTCTAGTCCTTTTATGTTGTCAGGTAATTGTTATACATTCCATCATATTGGAAGTGCTTGGCGAGCACAAAGAAGTGTGCAATCGTAACCCCTCAAGAGACCATTATGCCAAGGAGAGAGTATCCAGTGGGAGGTAAAATCAGTTGCAAGGACAATGGATTTGATTCTTCACCTCGGAAATTTCACCGGATAGGGTTTTTTTTTTTTTTGGGTAATGCAGGCAGGGTGTCCTGGGCGAGTTTGCTCACACCTTGGACTAAACCCTATAGCCCCTCCCGCAATAGTTTCACATGCTCACGCATGGGGGTGAGGTAGCCTCAACAGTTGTTGGCAAGGAGTAAAATCCTAAGTTCTAGGCCAAGACCACTTGGCCAACCACTTAGGTTTCCATATTCAAAGACTTATGTTCAGTTGTAGGTTAACATACTAGTCCCAGACTAATTGAACCATATTTAATTGTTTTCCAAAAAAGTATAGCATCGTAATAACATAATGAACACCATGTTCTAGTTGAGACACTACATACTATCCAAAACACATAAAGTATGGACTAACTCAAAAGTAAGCAATTAAAAGGGCCTTAGTCCAGTCTTAAGAAATTTCTTCTACTTTTACTACCATACATCACACTTATCAATGCACACATTCCTCACATAGCTACAATTTCCTCAATTTTTTAGTTTAGTGTTTATAGCTATTTAAGTTCTTCTTTCTCCCTTTTCACCTTCACTGTCTCCATTTAACTTATTCAAATTCCATTAAGAACCCTAAGGGTGTGTTTGATTGCAAGATCGTAGTCCTGCATTTGTGGGCACTTGGCATTAAAGGCTAGATTGAACAATGGTTGACTATTTGTCTGTTTAGTACCCAAATGGGGATTAGCTAAAGTGATATTAACTAGTACCCATGTGGGGATTAGCTAAAGTGATATTAGCTAGTCCCCCTCTCCAGATTATTGCTTTCCTCATCCAATGGTCAAAAACAATCCTCGTCTCTTTATCTCATATTTATCTCACTTTCATTCCACTCTAACCAAACACAATCTAACTAATCACATGATTCATAAATTCCATCAATTAGCCGCGGAGTGCCCATGTTTTCTCTACCCCAAACATTAATCTCATCTTTTCTGATCCTTTCTTGAAAAAACATCTAACAGTCAAAGCACACCAATAACTTGTGCATACATCACATGAACTCATTTGCTCTTATTGTAATCCCAATGGTTGGATTATGGCTTAGAGATACGTTGTGCGACTACTTTCATACATCATACATGTATCATTGTGTGATTCGGATTTGCGCAAGCAACAATGACCAAAGCACTCAATAGTAACCATAACTAAAGCACAATAGAGAGACCCAAATATGGATTTTCACACGGAGGTTAGTGGCATCATATCAAATGAAAACAAGAACATAGAAACCATGTGTGACCTTGAAACAACTGCAAAATTATTAACAAAGAGGGTTACCCTATAAATAGCATCCCAAGGCATACAAGCGAGAAGATCAATGACAAAACTAGATTTCAGGTATCTGCACATATAAAAAAAGAACACACAGGGGGAATTAGCTTCTGGCTGCCCATGTAACTTTGTTGGCTTTGTGAACTACATTTTTGGGCCTCCAGTCAAAGTGTTTAGCTCTTATTAAAGAAAGCAGAAAACTACAAAAATATGACATGTTAAAAAACTAAAGACGGCAGGAAAAAAATTAGACCATTTCTAAAAAAATCATCTTTTCCTACCTAACAAACCGAAAAAAGAGAGTATAAGTTCGTCAATTTGTACACATTCTAGGATAATATGGCCACAGCTAATTGGTGGGAAAAAGAAGGAACCGACCAAATTGTCAACAAGGTCTCAAAAATAGAAAATAATAAAATTCTTAATAAGCCGAATAAATCACGTAAAAAAAAGAAGGTGAAATCATATAAAAGAGTTCTAGACTTTGTTCCCCTTGTCAAGAAATTGATGCAGGAAAATTATCCCTGAAAAAATTATGGTTGATAAAGCAAAAAAAATGAAAAGTTTTTCCTCTTATGCGTTCATTAAATATAAGAAACGAATCTGTTGACTGCCGCTCACTTAGTGGATAAGATACATATAGCACGCCAAACAAGTTCGAATATCAGTATATATTATTACACTTTTAAAAATTATAATTTCTTTTCCCGTATATCTATTTTCCATAACAAATTTAGTAGTAAAAAGTTGGAAAAAAATTAGTTTAATTGTAAAAAATAGTGTTGTAAAATCTTGTATTCTTTGCCAGACGAGTTTACATGTGAGTCCCACAACAAACTATCACTAAATTCCCTGTAGCTGAAGGGACCCTGGTGTATATATTGGCTAGGAAAGAGGACAGAAACTGACCGAAGGGCAATTGAGGTGCGATCATACACCATTTTGTAGGTCTGAGTATCTCTGTAGGCGACGAAGAATCGGAGGAAAATGTCGACGAGGAAAGCGATTTGACCGGCAATGTCCAGTATGAAAAATTTCCTGGGTAATCCCCTGAAGAAACCAAACTCCATGGGCGTGAAGAAGGATGAGTAGATCGCCAATGCCAGTATGACCTTCCTCCATGCCCGATACCACCTGCATATTTGTTCGTGTATCAGAACCGGTTTAATTGCAGTAGTTAAAGTTGCCAGGTGCGTGGCTTATTGAGTCAAGTCAAGCCTTAACGACCGAGCCATGTAGGGCCTTAATGAACCAAGCCACGCAAGTAGCTCGGGACTTAGCTCGTTTGCGGTCCTACAAACAATCCAAACAAAAGTTCACACCAAGCCCATCCAATAATAATGGGATTAAAATCTTTCCGACACTAATGGAACCTGATCCATTTATCTCGTAAAGCTTGCAGAATAGTATTTCTATACGAAAAGTTAGTTTGATTGGATATTAATTAATTTGTATATCAAAAATTGGATCTTGATTTATAAAATAGACGGCATAGATTTTGAAGGTAAATTATCCATAAAACTGAAATTTGAGTTTTGATATACCTATTATTGTTCGATCAAGATAATTCTTTGCATGAATAAACTATTCTACAGACCCTATATGATAAACGATTGGGGTTACAACAAAAAAGGTACAGTGGAACCCACAACGGGTTGTGGTGGAAAACCCATTTCTGCCACAGGTGAAAAGAATTTGAACTTAATAATATTTGGATTTTGCTTGATATTTCCATACCTATACAATTAAAATTTTATTTTCCCAATCCTGTTTAACCAAGGATTTGTCTGGAACACACGGAAAAGATAGGAAAAAGAAAAGAAAATTAAAAAATTTCCCCCTTTGTTTGGTTTAGGAAGAAAGAAAGAGGAAAAATATGAAAACTATATAGAGGCATACATTTTCCCTTATATTTTTGTCACACTTTCTTTCCTCTTAACAATTTTCCTTTCTTTTCATTTGTTTTCTACAAGTTCCAAAAAAGAGCATAATCTATTTATTTTTAAAATCTTAAGGTCCTAGAAACTGCAATAGATTTTGTTTTTTTTCCTCAAGTACTAAGTCAGTTGATGAAAAAAAAACCTACGTAAATTAGTTGGATATTTAACACAAACTATACATAATGTGTCACATACGGGCTAGGCTGAAGTGAATCCGGGTATAGATGATATATCAAGAACCCAGGCCAAGCTACGCTTTCTTATTTGAGACTTAGGCGGGTGCATCATCAAGAAGATCAATGGCTAGTCTTGTTTGTTAAGTCAACGCGAAGGGATGTTGGAACAGACAAATCGGGTTTTAAATGATATTTCCAAATCCATCACATTTATACTTATATTTTTATGCTCACCTTTTAGCAAAAATTTGAATAAAAGCTTCATTTGGTACAAGGCTCTTCCATGCACAAACTTTAATCTAAGCACAAATTGAGGAAAAGCTCCAATAATGTCATGGTTGCAAAATTAATGGGGGATAAATAGCATCGCAAAATTTAAGTAGAGATTTAAGTCTTTAATTTGAATAAATTCATTGTCGTTTGGATTCGAGTCAATGAGTTAAGTGAATTTTAAAGGGTTTTTACTCATTTTGAGTTAGAGGTAAAACGAAAGGTAAGGGATGAAAATGTTATAAGAGGTTCACGCGCATCAGAAGATTTCGGGCATATCTGTATTCAAATTTGGATTTATAAACCAGTCAACCTAGCATTGAGCTATATTCCCATTAAGTGGACGAATTGGTAAGGGAAGGGGGGTTAAGAGACAAGTAATCATGTTCGAAGGGATTGACCCGTCGGGTTTCATAGATCAGGTTTGTTAAATGAAAATTTCTAATAGTTAAGGGGTATAGCGTAATTTATCCAAAACTACGTTGGTACTATAATTGCATGAGACAGGATTCCTAACGTGATAGCGCGACAGTGGGACTAAATATAGGGGTGATTCTATTTGCAACCCCTTTTTTTCTCCGTGCAACCCTCTAAAAACTCCTCAATTTTTATTACTATGTAAAGACTAGAGTGACCCTTAAAAAAATCAACACCCCCAAATCTCTCAACTTTCCCGTTCTTTTTCCCCGTTCATCCATGGTGGCCACCCATCGCTACCAGCCATACCCCACCTCTCAGGTACGAAAACCTTCAACCCGCCACTGTCGTTGCCACCTCCTTCATTCAAAAAATTTCGGCCCAGAAATCTCGACATTTAAGATCTGAAAACCGACCATTTTTTCGACATTTGCAAACTGAAACAAAAAACATAGTGAACTTAAACAATTTCAGTAATTTAAAACAGTAAATGTTATCTAATTAATTTTGACAACCATATGTCGAAATTTGTACAATTTTTCGGTATCTGGATGTCGTTACTATATATTTAGCCCGTAGACACAAGTTCGGTAAGTACAAATCAAATCTGTGTCAATTTTTTGACATTTACAAGCTGGAAAAAAATAGATTTTCGATATTGTGTTGTCGAAAATAGAAAGGGAATATATGTAAAGTCCACGTATTCGACATATGGTTGTTGAAAATAGATATGTATTTCAACATTTAAAGTATGAAAATTGGTTGCATTTTAGATTTTAATTTGCAAACAATGGGTAGAGAGAGAGAGAGAGAAGAGAGGAGAGGATTTGATCTTACTCTATGGGTGGCAGCAGAGGTGGTGGTGGCTATGACAGACGACGAGAGTGGCGGGAGGGAGAGAGTGGAACAAATGAAGGGTTTTTGGGGGGTGAAGGGGTGTTGTGGGAAGTTTAGGTATATTTAGTGGGTTTTATGGAGTAAATTTGTTTGAAAATTTTTAGGTGTGGGTTACATGGAGAAATTAGGTTGTGTGGAGAAACAAATGGGTTGCAAATAGAATCACCCTAAATGTATTTTTAGTTTCATATGCATCTGTTATTTTAGAGAATCAAGACTAATTATTGGGTACGGTCAATAGTAGTGGCGACTCCAGAAAATCGTGATTATGGGGTCATTCACAAGATTAATATTGTAATTCCACCAATATCGAAGTGTATATCAATTACATATACTCCATTCGTCCCAAATTGTCTGTCACTACGAAAAATTGTAAAATCTTTTACAAAAAAATGTCTTGTCGTGCTTGATTTTTTGAATTTCTTAACACAAAGTTAAAGAACACAATTAATTCTTGAATTTGATGTAAAAACAAAACTTATAGTATATACTAATATTTTGATTTTCTATAAAAATAAAAATAAATCACGATTTTTTGTGGGAAGCTAGCAATTTTACTTCACTTGACTAAAATTTACTCAAAAAAAATGATTTTCCAACGCCAAACCTTAACAAGAGAACAGAGCCATTGTGGTGTCAAATACTATTTATTGAAGGGATAATTTATTGACAAATAATCCCTCCGTCCCATAAAATTTGATCACTACGAAATTACGTGCAATTTTCAAGCTAAAAAATAATGTCCTTATGAAAATAATTTTTTAGTCAATATAGATCTTGTTTGATAGATCTTATCGACAACTTTTATACTGTGCAAAGGAAATTCAAAAATTATTTTGGTAAATATATTATTTTTTTAGTTTGAAAATTACACGCAGTTTCGTAGTGATCTAACTTAATGAGACAGAGGGAGTAAATTTTAAGTTTGTACAATCAGAACTGTATTTATTTATTTTTTCTTTCATGGGATCGGCCAACCCCATTAATTTCTATGAGCTGTCGTTAGTGTCTCGGAGTACTATGCGGTATTGTCATGTGATACTCTTTTCAATAAAAGATGGCAACTACACTATGACGGTCACTCTGTCTCTCAAATCTCAACATCTAACAAATGTGAATGACAATTATTCTTATCGGTTAATTTGCCATTAGTTGAAACTGAAAGTATGTCGACATTGTCGGGTAGTGCTGAATAATTACTCGTTATTCCAAGATAGGATTCCAGAAGAAAAAGGACAAAGTTAAAGAACACAAAAGTTCTTTAAATTGATGTAAAAACAAAAATTACATATACTGATATTTTATTTTATTTTTAAATCACGATTTTTGTGGGAAGTTAGCAATTTTACTTCAGTACTTGACTAAAATTTACTCAAAAATAATTTTCCAACGCCAAACCTTTACCAGAGCCATTGTGGTGTCAGTACTATTTTTTGAAGGGATAATTTATTGACAAATAAATTTAGGCCTTCTTTGGCCTAAAAGTGATTTATGATTTTTTGGTATTTTCATTTCGTCTTTATTCAAAAAAAATTTGCATTTGTTAGTTTCACGTCAAGATTTTGTGGTTTCTAGATTCCTCTCGGCGAGACAAATCTAACGAGTATAAATTTATGGTCAAACCAAATACTTTTTTGAATAAAACCGAAATACTTGGATTATTCACCAATAATTCACTTATTTTGACTTTATTAAAAAAAAATTGAGTTTTGACCATAATTTTATACTCGATAGATTCATCTCGCCGAGACGAATCTAGAAACCACAAAATCTTGACATGAAACTAATAAATACAAAAAAAATTGAATAAAAACGAAATAAAAAAACTAAAAAACCATAAACCACTTTTAGGTCAAAGAAGACCTTAACTAAAGTAAGTATAATCAGAACTGCTTTTCTTTTTCCTCCATGGGTCGGCCAACCCCACTAACTTCTATGTGCCGTCGCTACTTGCTAGTGTCTTCGAGTATCATGCGGTACTATCATGTGGTAACTTTATCTCTACGTAAATAATCGAAAGTATCACGCAACGCCTCTAAGTACTCCGGTAGTGCCAAATAATAACTCGTTATTCGAAGATAGGATTCCAGAAAAGAAAAGACGGATATGCTATGAGTATTAGGTCCCACTACAGCTGCATCGTTTTCTATAATCAAACCCGATACCCCCACTCTAGCAGATATTTTAAGCAACCTGTACCAAATTGCCACTTCAAGAGTTCTCAATTAGCCAAAATTAAACCGGAAATGTTACCGACATCATCCACAGATGGTTTCACAGCCATCAAATGTTGTGGGTCCTACATGAATCGGATGGCATCCGATTGCCACAACGTTATGTATCCTACAACATTATTACATACCCGAAAAATACACCTAGAATATGAAAATCAATAACCCAAAATTTACTAATTTGGGCCATCGATTTTCGTATTCTAAGTACTAAGATTTTCTGATCCTATTCTCGAGGGTTCAAAATATTTGGTCCCACGTAGTTGGGGGTGATGATGATTGTGACAATTTGCAGCTGATTTAGAAGAAAACAAGTAGTAGGCTTGGTCACGTGGCACCCGTAACCTTTTGCCAGTACATGATTTTATGAGATCCATGACTCAAAGCTTGAGTGACATTCTTTTTTTCTAACATTTTCATTTTGCATTTTTTAGACTTTGAGGATATTGATTTGGGTGAATTGAGAAAATTGGTTTTTTGATTTTGTCCTTATTCAAATTTTTTTTGCATTTGTTAATTTTCGGTTGATTTTTTGTGATTTCTTGGCTTATCTCGACGAGAGGAATCTAAAAAGTATAAAATTATTAGCTAAACTTAAAGTTTTGTGAATAAAGACGAAAAATAATTCAATTTTTTTTTTGCATTTATTGGTTTTTGGTTGATTTTTTGTAGTTTTTTGACTTGTCTCGACGAGAGAAATCTAAAAAGTATAAAATTATTAGCCAAATTTAAAATTTAATGAATAAATACAAAATCAAAAAACCAATTTTCTCAATTCACCCGGTCCAACCCATGATAAGTTATTATGAAATGAACTCTGTCAAAATATATTTTTAAAAAACGAACTAGAGAACGTAGAATCCAAAATCCACTCACACGATTTGTTTCTTCATATATGACTAATTAATCACGTTTACATAATCTCATAATATTATAATTCAGGAATTTAGTGTAATCTAGAATATAATTGGCTTCCAATCACTCAATGAGTGTACGAACGAGACGCCTCTACGTGGGTGCTTTAAGAGATTCATTCTCCACTACACATTTATTAAAATTTTGGATTATGTATGTTGACCACGCATGAATACCACGCATCCTATAAGACAGTGTGACGAAAATATTGAGGCCTTGTTCGGTTGGGAGTTTAGTTTAGTTTTGATGATGTAAGCAGGTATAATAAGCGGAGAAAGATAGAGAAAAAAGTGAGAAAAATGATGATGTCAGCGCAAAACAGAATTTGACAAAGTCGAAGCAAAGCTCTCAACCGAACATGGCCTAAATAACTTGTGTCTTTTAACTCCATAGGAATGTTTAGGTGTTATCCACTCATTTGGAATCAATTCATACAAAGCTTTGTTCTAGATTTAATTGAGGCCCCGGTAGTCGACAGTGAGATTAGTTTCGCAGAATTAGTCAATGTACGCAAAAATTGACCTGGACACCCAGTTTAAAAAAAAAACTCCGTAGGAATATGTGGTTGTTAAGGCCTCTTTTTGATAAAAAACCAAAAATCGATTTTTAAAAAAATCATTTTGTCCTTATTCAATTTTTTTTGCATTCGTTAGTTTTGTATCAAGATTTTATGATTTCTGAATTCCACTTGACGAGACGAATCTAACGAGTATAAAATTATGGTCAAAACTCAAATTTTTTTGAATAAAGCCAAAATAGTTTGATTATTGGACCTATTTTGGCTTTATTAAAAAATTGAGTTTTGACCATAAATTTATACTTGTTAGATTCGTCTCATCGAGAAGAATTCAAAAACTATAAAATTTTGACACAAAACTAACAAATACAAAAAAAAACTGAATAAAGACAAAATGAGTTTTTAAAAAACCAATTTTTGATTTTTTTAGCCAAAGAGGCCTAAGGTCTTGGAACGTCCACAGTTGGTCAAGCCCAGATCACTAACCATCCATTTGTTTTTGGAAGAGATAGAGAGAGAGAGAGAGAGAGAAGAGCAGGTACC
Source organism: Vaccinium macrocarpon (assembly GCA_022606695.1). Classification (NCBI taxonomy): domain Eukaryota; kingdom Viridiplantae; phylum Streptophyta; class Magnoliopsida; order Ericales; family Ericaceae; genus Vaccinium; species Vaccinium macrocarpon. The sequence goes on along the minus strand of CM040179.1, from coordinate 32,542,254 downwards.
GGTGATCAGGACGGATGATCATGCATTTAGAGACGTCTCTGATGCCATTGACGACCCTTTCTGTGCCGGATATCTTAGGAGCCGGCTGCTCGAATCCTAACTCCCTGTTGATCAGATTCAATCGGCTTCCTCGCGACGACGTGATTCGATCTCTCAGATCATCCATCTCGTACTCTTCCTCTTTCTCGACTCCCTTCTTGATCTCCTCTTCTCTTCTTCCACTTCCAAGCATATTTAGATCTGTATATAGATACATATTGACAAACGACACATCTTCAACAACCAATTAAACTTTTTTTTTTCTTTTTGCAATTCAGGTATCCAGGCGAGGTTACGCGTAAACTAATTCTGAAAGATTAGTTCAGAATCACCTAAACCCAAAAATGTACAGTAACTCAAACAAGTTTCCAGAATGAATATGAACCTTTTCATATTCCCAAACGAGAAAGTTCATGTGATCATGAAGGAATATATCAACTGACAAATGAAAAAAAAAAAATCTGACCGTGGAAAGTGGACGATGAAACTCGCTGGTTTTGGAGAATGGAGTAGCGGAGAACGAAGAGCTTGTGTGATTATTTTAGAGAGAGAGAGAGAGAGAGAGAGAGAGAGAGATGAAGTAACTGAGATAACGTACAACTACTTTTGCATTATATAGATACCATGATTCGTTAACCGCGATGTCGGACAAACAAAAAATCAGTAGTATGATTTGATTTAAAGTAAAAAGATTTTTTTTGGGTCAGTGTCCCTACAACTACAAGGTCGTGCGAAAATCGGGTTAGGGTGGGTGTTTTGGCAAAAATAAATTAAACAGGTTTTTTTAAATAAAAAAATTGTATTTGTTAGTTTCGCGTTGATTTTTTTGTAGATTATTAGTTCGTTACGACGAGAAAAATCTAAAAATTTGAAAATTATTATAAAAAATATTTTAAAAGTTCACTAAAGACAAAAATAAATCAAATTTTTGAGAATTATAGGATTATTTTTTACTTTATTCACAAAAAAAAAGTTTACTTAATAATTTTTTTTTTGTCAATTATTAGATTATTTTTGTCTTTATTAACCCTAACACAATCATTTCGCACAAATATATCAGTTCTGAACGATAAATATAAGGTCCAGTCCCTTTCCAATGTCTGTCTTAATCAGCTTCATTTGGATCTTTTATTTGCGGTGCGCCGATAGCGGAGAAAATTAATCATGGTAAAATCACATTTGTTGGACGTATGGTTTTTTGTCCCCTTAATAGTGCATTTTGTGTCTCTGTCTTAGGTTTTTTTCCTTCTTCATCAAATTGATTATTGTTTCTACTAGGTATAAAAAATGGAAAAAAAAAAGTTTATTGGACATTAAATTAAGGAGTCTATAAATATGAAGGCAACACATTTGATTTTGAGATCAATAAGTTTCGATCCAATGTATCAATCTAATACATCTAATGGGAAATGGCTACAATACACACTCATTATAGTGTGTACAAGATGCACCTATTGTTCTGCTTCATTGGCAATTGTAATATTTTTTTAGTTTTTTGTAACTTTTCATGAGCAATATGATTTGTACTCTAACATTTTTTTGTCTCGTAACTTTTATAGGGTGTATGATACCCACCTAAATGAAAGGTGTGTACTTTCAATGATAAATGCATTTCAAAATCGCATAACTCAGGCCTCCTTTGGGTGAAAAAACCAAAATGGTTTTTGGTTTTTTGTTTGCCCTTATTCTTCTTTTTTTTTTTGCATTTATTAGTTTTTGGTCGATTTTTTGTGGTTTCTTGATTCGTTTTGACGAGAAGAATCTAAAAACTATAAAATTATTAGCCAAACTTAAATTTTTGTGAATACGATGAAAAATAAACCAAAAAATGGTTTTTTGGATTATTTTTTGTCTTTATTCACAAAACTTTAAATTTGGTTAATAATTTTATATATTTTAGATTCCTCTTGTCAAGGTGAGCTAAAAAATCACAAAAAATTGACGTAAAATTAACAAATTCAAAAAAAAAATTAAATAAGGACAAACGAAAAAACCAAAATGATTTTTTTAGCCAAAGGAGGCCTCACTATAAGTTCAACATGGTTTTATATAATTAGGTTTTCGGAAGTTTTGGCCCTTTTGGGCTGCTGTTAATTCCACGATTGCTTTTGTTACTGCCACGAAGGATTAAATAATCTGACATTTTTGTCCTTGATGGGTAAAACAATATGAGATGATTAGACCCCTTTTACCCTCTGCCCTGTTTTCGTGGCTTTTTATGTTTGTTGCTATTTTCTCTCACTACAAAATAATCTCCAGCCCTTCATCAATCGGTTCAACCCCATCGTAGATCTCTTCCCCTCACTCCTTGGCAAACATTGAAAGACGCCTTTTGTCTGTCTCGTCTCCGTTTATCCTTCATTTTTTGCCCAAATACAGCCAAGGAAAGAATAGCTATTCTTATTTTCATCTATTCGACAAGCGTGGTTGGTTTATTACTTTATCTTTAAAGAGAGAGGTTCGGAGTTCAAGTCCTTATAAAGAAGGTGCTAGACTAAATACTAACTCATACCATCCTATCCTTTAGAAGGTTGAAAAATTGTCTAGTGTGGTGAAGCTATTAATTCAAATAGAGTTATTTATATATTTCGGTAAAATTTAAGTATAATAATAGTTTTTTTTTTTTGTCCCATGGGTTCACTTGACCCGCTCCCCTGGCTGTGGCGTCGCCTTTTATAGATACAAATCCATCTTGGTAAAAAATAATTGAGCGTACCAAAGAAATTTCCTTTGCTTTCAAAACTGGCATATCCAGGATATTTTACATGGTGGAACAAACTGGAGGGGCACTGCTGCTGTCCCTCGTAATTACGGGCCGCTCCGGTCACTTTCCGACAATTAAAAACGTTCACTTCGTAGAGCTCGGTGAGTAGAACAAGTGTACCAAAAATCAGTTCAATCAGATATTAGTGCCCCTGAATTGCTCACGGAGATAGATGACCTCTTAGTTTATGCGGCCAATCCGCTTAATCCTCCTAGCGAAGATGTAGTTTTGTTTCGCTACGAGGATGGTGAAGTCTGGAGGTCCTGCAAATTTCTTCAAAACTTTGGGGTGGCTGGACCTTTTTGCGCTTGTGGATTTTCTTTTGAATTCTTTAAAAATTCTATATGATAAAGATGTAAAGCAAAATCACTAGGGGTCTTTTCATGTTTTCTGGAAGTAGTGGTATTCATTTGTAATTTGCTTCAAGTTGTATTTTCTGTTAAGTGGTTCAAGCCCAGCCTTCAAGGGTATATAAATACCCAGCCTCAGGTTGTTTTCTATGGATCGAGGAATAATGAGAACATTTTTTTTACAGCAATTCATTTCTTTCTTCTTGTTCTTGATTTTCTTTAAAACATGTTGCCTTTTGAGAAATTGCTTGGTATTTAGCATTTGATTGATTTACCAACGTTATAATTGTTGATGATCCGAGAACACATGTATTTTTCGAAAAATCACCTATATTTCACCAGAATCGATCACTACCTTCATGTCACACCATAAGTGATCTATTGCAAAAAGTCTCGCTATTTTTCTGATTAAAGACTTCCCGTGCATAATTTCTCAAATTTTGAACTAATTTTAAATTGTTGAAGAAAAGACGTTCCAAAACAATTTATTCTCTAATCCAAAAAATCACATCACTTTCGAAATGGACCAAGATAGTGACAAATATTACATGGTTACAGAATCCATGGTTTGATGTGACAGATAATAATTCCTTTGCTTTCAAAGCCGTATCCAGGACATGTTACATGGTGGAACAAATGGGAGGACGCCTAATCGAGTTCGAGACGAATGAACTCTTAGTTTATGTGGCCAATCTGCTTATTCCTCCTAACAAAGATGTAGTTGTGTTTTGCTACGAGGGTGGTGACATCTTGAGGTCCTGCAGATTTCTTTATAACTTCGGGGGTGGCTGAAATTGAGCCTTCTTGCGGTTGTAGATTTGCTTTTGCATTTCTTTGAAAATTTTGTATGATAAAGATTTTGCCTTTTGGGATTCCAATTTTCATGTTCGTCTACTGTATTATGCCAAAGGCAACTTTCTACAAACACAAGTATCCAAAAAGACTTTAAAGGAAATAGTGTACAAACTACATGAGAATAACAATGAACATATGAAACCAAAGTAAGGAAATATATGGGGAAATGGCTACAATATACACCCCTTATTTGGGTGTCTGTACGCACCTATCAGATTTTTATGTGTAGGATTAAGGCCACCCTCATGGCGCAATAATCAGAACATTTTTTACTTTTTCGTAACTTTTCAGCAATATGATTCGTAACATTTTCTATGATTCATAACATTTTGGTGTGTCTCGTAACTTTTACAAAAAAAAATCGTAACCTTTACAAAAAATTCGTAACCTTTACAAAAAATTCGTAACTTTTCCAAAAAAATTCGTAACTTTTCGCAAAAAATCGTAACTTTTTCAGGGGTGTGTATGATACACACCCAAATAAGGGGTGTGTATTGTAGCCTTTTCCATATGTATGGAAGTCCCTTGGCTGTTGTAACTGTTAAGGAAAATTGTCCCACATTGCTTAGGAGTGGAATGGGTGATCACTTAATATATGTTGGGACCTCTCCACTCATTGCCAATTGTTTTTGAGATGGATATAAATTCTCCACATGGTATCAGAGCGGGGCCTATTCCACTTCACATTTTAAAAAAAAAAAATCACAATCCACGCTCCATGATGACAGACCAGCAAAAAAAAGGTTGCACGATGATAGGACCCAAAAGTGGCCACACGTGACAGACCACAAATGCGGCTACACGTGAGGGGGGATGTTAAGGAAAATTGTCCCACATTGCTTAGGAGTGGAATGGGTGATCACTTAATATATGTTGGGACCTCTCCACTCATTGCCAATTAGTTTTGAGATGGATATAAATTCTCCACAGTAACCAAGGGAATATGGAATTTATAAGCCTTTGTTTCAAGAAGCATGATGCTACATCAGCGGCCATCTTGTTCAGCAGCCATCTTGTTCATCGATATACCTTTCCAGAACCAAGCTTGTTCTATCAATGACTTCAAACAACATAATTTGGTCACTTAAAAACAAAGATTTTGCATAATGCATGATCAAGGTCCCCTTCAGATTGATAGCCTCGAACAAATTTTCACAGGTTATTTATTTACTCCCTTCGTCCCCTAAAGTTAGGCACTTTCAGGAGTACGTGTCATTTTTAAATTGCCTATATCTTTGAATTCATAATGTTTTATGTGATTTTCATAAATTTGTTTAAAAGAACTAATTGAAATCTATCAAACGAGATCTATATTGCTTATATAAAACATTACAGATTAAAAGAAATAATCAATTTTTTCATAGGACTGGAATAGTGAAAGTGTCTAACTTTAAGGGATGGAGGGAGTATTTATTTATTTCTAAACTGCTTTGTTTCGCACCAGTAGTAAAAGCCACGGCATTTACATCGTCATGTTTTCTTATCCGACAAACATGAGTTCGACGTCTAGAGCTTCTCTGGCTTCCCATCCGTATAAAATTTATGTTTATAATGTAGGAAAGCTTGCGCTAAAAAATTGCATATAGTTTTGACCACTCTCAAGAAAGGATGTTTTACAATGTAAGATTAGCAATCAAATAAGCCAAATGATTAGCCTATAGAAGGTAATTTTTTCAAGGAGAACAATGAACACGGTATCTATTAGCATATCATCCATTTCAATTGTCAAAGTCAGCCATTGCACGATCTATAAGCATCTCATTGGATCAAAAAATTGTAACGCCCCCAAGATTTGGGCACGTTAATAGTGTTATTACAGCAACCATTAAGTTAAATCCTTAGACTTCAATCCAAATTACAATATTCAAAATCATAATATAAATAGTAACTGGGGTGGTCCTAGGGCGACGTCTATCCCTGCGCCGGGTCATTCCTCATGCCGGCAGCAATCCCTGCTCCAACGGACTGGTCTCCACAATAGTGTTCTTGTCCATCTAGATAATCAGACATAATACGTTTGAGTCGCACAGGAAACATTGCTTGCGTCCTTGGATTGTATCTCAATGTGCTTTCCCCAAGCGTAGGGTTTAGGTGACGCGTGGCATAGTAACCGGAAGTCCGGGTCGAGTCCTCAGGGACTGAATGTGCTGAGCGTGAGTATTTGTTTCGCAAATAAAGGTTTAGCCTTAAAGCGGCAAACTTGGCTTCGGTTATTTGTGGGTGGATTTAACTTAACTACGTGAGTGACTCGAGATTAGAAAGACTAATTAAAAGAAGGCAAGGTTTCGGGGTTCTCAACACCCATGCCTTAGGCCGATTCACTCTCCCCTAAGATAACCGGCTCGGGGCGTCATTAAATGACCCCGAACGGAAGATTTGGTACTTAAACTCGATTTACTAGAAAAGTGGTGTTTCTCAAAGAGTAGGATTCTTGTGCCATTTATACAAACATTTTGATTGCCATAGCCCGAAGCATCACACGTGCCAAGTGGTCAAGCCCTTGGCTACGTGTGATCAACGGGATTAACAATTCGCAATTTTGATACATAAAATCAATCCATACTTTTTGATTAACATTCAAAATTTACAACATTTGCGAGAATTTACAACATTTGCGAGGAGAGTGAACCAACCCAAGCCACGGGGTGCTAATCACCCCTTAACCGAGCCTAAACCGACTACTCGTTCATTACTAAGGAAAACATGGCTGTTTTTCTAAGGGAAATAAAAAACATAACAAGTAACCAAATAAACTTGATTTTGATGAAGAGACTAACTTAACCTATCACTTTATACTTGAAGAACTTAACAAACAACCAACCAAAACAAGTGATAACTAAGAAAATAGCAAGTTAAACAAGGAAGCTAAATACTTAATGGAATTGAAAATAAAATTGATTTCTAGGTAGAACTAAGCAAGAGCAATAACATTAATAAACATGAAAATAACATAGGTTCAATACTTAAATGTGATAATTTAGAGAGAGAGCTTGGAAACAACTCCCATGGAAGAGAGAAGGAAGAGCAAAAAAATATCTAAGTTAAAGTGTGTGAGTTGATAAGAGAGAAGGAGAGAGGGAGAGATATTATACAAGTAGTCTTTCTCTCACACCAAAAATATCCTAAAAGCACTAAAGGTGAAAGTTCTCATAAGTAGAAAGTCCAACAAGTGGTTAAAACACTTTTTCGGATTGCTAGGTATTGATACCTATCAATACTGGTATCAATATTTGCATTTAAAAGGCTACTCGAAAGGCCTGGGTATTGATACCAAGGTTTGGGGGTATCAATACCCAAGGTTCTGTGAAGCTTCTTCTTCAGAGGTATTGATACCTATCAATACTGGTATCAATACCTGCACCAATTCTAAGGCATTTGAGGTTTCTTCTTTCTTCTTCGCCATCCATTGACCTTGTGTGCTACCGGGCATCTTCCAAAACACTTCCGAACATCGTGCGAGCTTCGGGAAGGGGAACACTTGGTCTCATGAGTGCTTAATCACTCCCGGATTACGCCTTTAGCCTTCCAGCTTGATCTTGTGCCTTCTAAACTTCCCGAGCCTTAGCCAAATCTTCATTTTTTTGGCTCTCGAGGCTCGATGGGGAAATTTCATGGGGCTCTTGGCCCTTGAATTATTGGGATGCTTCCCAAAGAACTTCAAAACGCGCCTAATGCACTTGTTTTCCCTGAAACTACCAAAAATACACTTCGCGCAACATCAATCGAATAAGGCATTAAAATGCGTGTGTGTGTGAACAAAATGAGCTAGATAAGCTCGGATATATACAACATTGGGGGCTTATCAAACATCATGGTATTATGCTAGGGTCACACGAATGCAACACCGTGAGCAAAGCCCAGAAGTTCACTACACTAAACTTCTAGGTAGCAATTCTAGAACAATATGTGTGAAAACCATACATATAACTTATGAGCGGTAAAACCATGCAATGCCTCATGCGTATCAATGCGGATCAGAGTAAACGTACGCAGAAAACAATATCTCGTTTCAATATCTTGAAGTTTTGCCACGTGTCGTTTCTCGCAACAATCTTAATCATTTTTCTCATTTTATCTCATTTATCGATAATTTCTCAATAATCCATTTTTCTCAAATTAGTGCCTCTTTTAGCATTCTTCTTCAAATTTCATATATCTCACACCACTCGAAAGTTATTGATCCATTTACGCCTCCTCTCAGCTGACGGTACCAACCTTTCCGCTCGAGGTCCCGGCCGTCGTGCATCACCGATCTTAACAACCTATTTGCATGGTCCGTCCATCCTGCGACTCACACGACACAGTCCCAGCCGTCTCATATCACTGAACTTAACCGGTCTGTTTATGAGGTTCGTTCACTGTGCGTTGTGCACGCTTAGCCCAAACATCTAAGTTCTCTCTGCGAACTGGAAGTGGTGCTCTCGCTGCACTACCGCATCACGACCATTCCTCCAAGTTCTCTCCGCGAACTTGAGGTGGTAACTATTCATCTCATCACATTTCATTTTCAAATTTCATTTCATCTCATTTCTCGAAATCTCATTTCTCGTTTAAAAATCCATTTTCATTCTCATCTCTATTTTTCCCGTCAAACGTTATTCGAAAATTTCAAGTTCGGTGTCGTAATCGTATCGCGTACGTGCTCAACGCCACATGCTCAAATCATGCTCATGCAATATTTCGTAATTTCTTCTAAATTTCATATCTTTCACTTGGACGTCTCTCACATAAAATCATATAATTAATTTCACTCATTCTCTAAATTATAACATTTCTCACATAAAATCATGCCTTTATTTCGCCAAATTTCTTCAAAATAATATTTCTAAATCCCTCAATCTCTTTTCCCATCAACCTCATTTTCTATCTTTTCTTTTTATCATTTCCAAGGAAATAAAGCTAGTCAATTTGTTTTCTCTAAAATCATTTAAACATATACTTCTTTTCTAGGAATTCCTTATCAAAATTTTAGCTCCACTAGTTACGAGTTTAAAAATATTCCATTTCTTCCATAAATGTACTCTTTAATTTCTAGGAAACTTTTCTTCCAATAACCTTGTTTAAATCATCTCTTTCTTTAGTTAGTAAATTATAATTTTCTTTCTAGCAAATCTCATCAACTCTCTTTATTCATTTCTTTGCTTTTTCTCAAGATCATAAATTATACTCACAATGATCTAGTAAAAACATTTCTAGGAAATTTTTATAGAAATTTCTCTCTTCACAATTATTCATTTAAAATATCATACTTTCTTACAAAAATTCGCATAGTGTATTTATTCTTTCTTTCTAACAAATTTCTCACTAACTATAGTACACACATTATTTTAGGAAAATCATTTTAACAATAACCATTTATTGAATTAATAATGAACATTTAATTCTTCCATGAAAGGTTAACATAATCATGCTAGAAACTTGTCTAGAAGATTATATAACTTCTAATCACTTTATTCTCACTTCTAATGAAGAACTACTCTAATTAGAATTTCATTAACATTCTTGTTAATTTTTCAATATGAAATCCTCTTTCTTAAACGCCAAGTAACATGCTTATTCACTTATTGTATGCATAAATTAACCCAATCATCTCTAAAAATCATGCTTGAAAAACTAATTAGAACATCAGTTATTCTAGAAATAACTCAATAGAAGGTTAGCTTAGTAAACTACCATAGTTTCCGGGTGTAAACCGAAAGCCGAAAAGCTATCCTTGGTTGAGAGACTCCTAACTTGCTCACTAATTAGCTCAACAAGTAGCTAATTAGAACTCAAATAGGTTGGCTAGAAAGTGGTAAAGGTTGGTGGTTTGTTGGGAAATAAAGAGACAATACAAATGAGGAAAGAGCAAAGGTAGTACAAAGCACACAAAAGGTGGCTATTTATAGACAATATGGACCCTCCCTCTCATTCACGGCGCACACACACACACACACATATGCCAAAAATTTTGAGGTGTGGGGGAAGAAAATGATGCTTGTCATGCACATGGCAAGTACCCTAGTAGATTCTCTAGGTTCAAGACTAGTTTTAGGTGGTTTCTTGCAAGCAAAGGAGAATCTTGGGTGAGAGTACATTGATGTGAGGGTGGGAAAGAGTAGTGGGGGAATATATGCTCTTAGTAGTATAGGTTTTGCATGGTAACCTTAGTTATAGGATGTTTGTAGGGTTAGATATACACAAAATGCATGTATGGTGTGGATATGTATAGGTTACTACCAAAACAATAAGGCTTATTCTAACTAGTTGGATACAAAATGTAGGCTAGGTGGGAATCTCTCAAATTCCCTAACTTGTTTGTGCAAGTAACCAACCAAAGAATCTTGCATGTGCAAGTGTACTTATGCACACACTCACACTCCACCTCTCTCTCTCTCTCTCTCTCTCTCTCTCTCTCTCTCTCTCTCTCTCTAACTCTAACTCTAACTTGGTTTGCACCAAGTTCCTAGGATTGAGAGGTAATGGAACTACGTAGTACCAAAGTGGTTGGTTAGGGTAGGAACGGCGGTTGGTTAGGGTAGGAACGGCAGTTGGTTAGGGTAGGAACGGCAGTTGGTTAGGGTAGGAACGGCAGTTGGTTAGGTTTCAGGTATTAACTCGGTCCCTGGGTGTGGCGGTAGTGTATCGAATGTGTTACTCGGTCTCGCACGCACGTATACATGGCTAGGTTTATATTTATTCGAATCAAAGGAATTAAATAATATTTAATAGAAAAATATTCTAATAAACTGAAATTTAAATTAATTAAAAAAATTTAAACAAAATTTTTATTTACAAAAATTCGGTTCGTTACAAAAATAACCCAGTACGCAGGGACGGAGCCAGGATTTTGGCATAGGGGGGACAAATTTACACAATAAAATTAAGACAACGATATGAATTTTTAGTAACTCGAAAAACAATAATACCCGAACCGTCAAATGTGTTTAAAACGTGTTTTTAAGGGTACCCGCAAGAAACTGTCAAAAAAATACCGGGAAGGGCTTGATCCGAGCAGTTTTTACAATTTTACGACAAACTACTCAAATTCAGCCTTTCCGGTTTTGTTTTTTTGATGATTTCTCATGAAAACCTTAAAAACACATTTTTAAAAAATTGGACGGTTTGGATCATGCAAAAATAAGTTTAAAAACCTTCAAAACGCCAAAAAAACCCCAATCTGGGATCCTTAACTGGAAAGTTGGCATATATATAAACACATACACAAAATAACACCAATGATAGAGTGTGTCCAATCCTTAAGCAATATCATTCTCAATATAAGTGATCAAGAAATTTGCTAAATAATCATCCTCCATCCTATTGCGAAGTCTTGTCTTCACACATATCATATTAGAAAATACACGTTTGATTGTAGGCATTGAAACATGTAAATTTAATTAAGCCAAATCAACCTATCAAAAAGATGATATATCGTGCACTTTCTTGTCTTTGCCAACACTTCACTCAACTTTGAAATCGGTCAACGATTTTGGAACTCACAATACCTAAACACATCAAGCTTATAATTTTGCAATTGATTGTAAGCTTGCAAGTATCTTCAATATCGAATGATCTAAAGCTATCCCGAGGATCTAGAGATGTGCTGAGAATGAGCAACTCCATTTTATCTTCCTTAAATTGAGTATTCAATTCTTGCAATTGAGAATCGATTGTTTTGGGGAGCCCCCAATTTCTTTTGCTCTTTTCTTTTCCCTTCACTTTGATGTCCACAGATCACGTTAAAGAGTTTTGGGCTTCTATAATTTCAGTGACCCTTAGTTTTTAAAAGTGAACGGGTCTTGAATCCTTGAAGTGAGTTGGGTCATAAATTTTAGACATTTTTTTGTTTAAAAGAATCGTAATTAAACCTCATTGGTGCCCTTGTTCCCTTATCTTCAGAAGTTTCCTCATAGTCCAAGAGGAATCAGAAGGTATCTTCATATGCGAGAGAAATTGTACCTTTCAATTAGAGGGCTATGAACCCACAAGCCCAAAGATATGTTTGATATCCTTTTTACACAAGGCCCGTAAGTGTCGCATCATTGGTGGCATGCTTTGTTTCAGGTTTTAAGAGATTTCAGACCAAGCCCTCCTTCAGTTTAGGAGTACATACAGATTAGCTTCTTACTTCTGCACCAATTTTCTTAGGAGATATACCTGTGCAAAGGAAGGCCCTCTCTCTCAAATGTCAGATTTTCCGTATATGACAACAGACTTAGCACAAGTGGTAGCTAGCTCATGAGTAGAGCTCTTGAATGCCTCACATTGCATTTCGGGATCGAGTCTCATTCCCCCCGGGTAATAAATTAGAAATAACAAATGACAAAAAAAAAAAGACAGTGGACTCAGCATTTGCCAATTTGAGAGAAATTTTTGTTTGTGAATGTAACACCCAATTTGCCATTTCTATTGCCATCTTACAGGAATGGCAAAGAATTCTGCCATTTTTGGTCTGTGGTGTAGATGCTTAGAATAACGAAAAGTGAAAGGAACAACTTCGGATTTTCAACGCTGTTTTGACGAACTGCTGAAATCATTTTGTTGTATCCATAACAAAAAGAAACCTTATTCAAAAGAATTCTTAACTCCGTCATATGATAAAAACCTTTGATAGTGAAAATGATTTTGGCAATCCAAATTTTAGTAACCACACTTCAATATTTGTCTTTTAGTGTTCATGTTGTGTATATTTTGAACACTAAAGGACCAACATTAGAGTGTGATTATTAATAAAAAGTGTAGTGCAAAATCAATGACACAGAAATAGGCGAACAGCTTTTGCCTGCCCAATGTGATTCATATGTGACAACTAGCTTGAGGTTTTTTGCCCCAGTGAAGAGGTGGGTGGGTTGGCTGGATTGAACCATCTTAGCGGCCTCACGATCAACTAGCGAACTCATATGACCAAAAATGTTCGGACTCAACCTATAGCACCTGGCCAAGGAGGAAATATTGATCCATTAACACGGAGCCTATAGCACCTGGCCAAGGAGGAAATATTGATCCATTAACACGTAGCAGGCTCCGTCACCAGGCCCCCACCAAAGCGCAAGTTAAATTAGGGCCCCTTTTCCCAACGATCTGATCCCAAGGATCAAATTCAGGACCGATGGGAGAGGAGCACCCACCTGAACTTCCACCTCGGCGGTCACTGGATTGAGTTTAAATCCACCCAACAATCACTAGTTCAAGTGTTTTTCATATCATTCCTGAAAAACTAGTTCAACCTGATAAAGCGATACGCTGGCGAAATGGTTCCCATTAGATTTCTGTCATGCCAATCATGGAAAACTCAACTGCACAAAGTACATTATGCTCTTGGAAGGAGGGGGAAAAAAGGGTACACAGGCATACAATATGATTGTAATAGATAAACAAAAATTTGGACTGAGTAAATGTGCATAATGTTATCAATGATCAATCTAATTCTTCCACCGCCCTTTGCCAAGAAAGACTTGCCTCATGACAAATAAACAACAAAAAAACGGGGAAAAGAGAGAATATTTATACATCTGATCCGATTTTAACTGACATAGTTCAGCTTAAAATCACAAAGAAGATATTGATCAAACCGTTAACAAGTTTAATCCACTCAGTTTGTAATATGTACAAGGAAACTGTAGCAAACCTGCAGGATTCCAACCTGGAAATTTTAAGGTTAGATATCCATTTGAAAGGGTTTGAATCATCGTAGCAGGGTCTCAAGCGAGGCTTACAGAGACAAGCAGTCAAATTGATTCCTTCAATCTGCAACAAGTATGGCAAGCAACAGTTAGTAAGGATCACAAATACACAGTTCCAGATAACTATGAGCAACGCATAAGCTTTATCAGCCATATAAACGGAGTTCACTTATCAATCTACAAGACTGCAATAGGTGAGCAATGCTCTCACACATGCAAGCCTTTAAGTTGGGAGGTAGAATGTACATAAAATCTTATATAATTTGAGGCATACAAGATGGTGGCTATTATCTCATTCAATACCAAATCATAGGAGACAAACTAGTGGTCTCCTATGAATTGTATCATATATACATGGGGAGAGAGAGAGAGAGAGAGAGAGAGAGAGAGAGAGAGAGAGAGAGAGATACATGGGGAGAGAGAGAGAGAGAGAGAGAGAGAGAGAGAGACCAGCAATGCCGGCATCTACAAATGTTTAGCTCTCCAATCAACTGTGAAATTCTCATCACTGTCTTCATCACTTGATGATGAATCTTCATATTTAGATCCACTGCTCTTGACTTGAGGACTTCTACTATGTGCTGCAGATCTGGCAGTCATCAGCTCCATTTTCTTTTTCTTCAGCATTTCCACTCTCTCCCAATATGCCCTGGGAAAATAGCAACAGTTCCGCATTATCAATGGAAATAGGTACAACCCTGCAATGATATCAGCATATGTAGAATCTCTATCTTTTATGTCACATAGAGGTCCTACAAAACCAAACCAAATCAAACCGAGCCTTATGTCCCAATCAATTAGGGTCAGCAACATGAATCCCTTTTTCTCCATTGAGCTATCTCAAGGGCTACTTGTTCACTTAGACTCAGTAGATTCATATCTTTGCGCACTACAACGTCCAATATCAAATTAGGTCTGCCACTCCCCATGGTGTTACTACCCAAAACTATCCTATCAACTCTATTTACTACTACGTCTACATGTCTACGTTAAATATGTCCAAACCACCTCAACACGTTTCCTCTCAACTTCTCCTCTACAAGTACAACACCTACCATCTCACGAATTGTATTATTTCTAATCCTGTCCCTTCTAGTATTACCACAATGGGAAAGCAATATAAAAAGAACTGCAAATCTGATTCAACTTATCGAAATCAATTAGTTGATATGTTGGTTATTGTATTGTGAATCCTGGAAACAATTTGCATTATCAAATTCTCTATCTAGCCATGAAAAAGATTGGCATTACTCACTTTTGCTCCACAGTCTCGGCCTCTTCTATTGTCTCAGCTGCATCAATCTGCAATATCAATATGCAATTTCCGAGAAATGGGATACTGATCATGTCTCAAATGTAACGTAGTTGAAATGTTTCTATAAATTGTGCTAGTAAATGAAAACCCTAACCTCCTCTTCCTCCAAACGATTGTCCACCTCTTGCAAATCCTCTTGGATCAACTTTTCAAATTCTTTGTACTCGTCCCTGTCCAGGATATGTCAGAAATTAGTACATGTAAAATATCCAATAAGAAGATTACAATGGCAAAGAATCCTCCCCAAATTAACTACTCTAAACTGCTGAAAGAGGAAGAATGGTAAAGTCAACATTCCACAGTAGAGTTGATGCAAAAAGTGGAGAGATGTTGGCAAAATTTTCTAACATCTCATAGAAGCCTTTTGCATTATTCTCTCACCCTCCCTCTCTCAATACATTGATTATTTTCTGAGACTCATGGACTACGACATCCACGTGATCAAACTACTAGAGCTAGCTAGATTTATCACCTCCAAATTCCAATTTCCTCAATGTGAGACTTTTATGGCTAGTTGGATTTCAAAGCCTTGGGACGATGGTCAAGCTATCATTCTTCAAAGCTACTAACAAATAGGCATGTCAATTATAGCAGAAGTACTCCACAATTCAAAACAAATGGCATGTTGCACCGAGTGATTGGAATTCTTTTCACTTCGTCTCTGCCTTTCACAGAATTATAGTTTCTTACAATTGTGTGCATACTTTGTAGGTAATTAAACAACAGAAGCCATTGTTATAAACACCAGTCAAAGTCCTATATGGGTATATTGGAATAACATATTGCTGAAATACAGAGACGAGCAATTCTGGTTTTTGCCACCAAAAAATAATAACCATGTACTGCTTGCCCCCGCCATACTTTCAGTGCTCAAATTGTGTCATATAAGAACCCCGTAGTACAGTAGTAGGAACCCAATTTATCATACTATTATGCAGAAAACAATCAATCAGAAAAAAAATACAAAAGGAAACA